>JBBPBX010018641.1:0-24331 GCA_038048925.1 Garcialebias charrua | reverse complement strand
TTTTCATGTTGTCATTGTTGCATCTTCTTGTCTATAAAAGTAAAATGTGCAAATCAAAGAAGCTTGCAAATACAGAGGAAACAAACTAAAATGCAGCAAGTTGCACAATGTAACAGAGAATTCTTCTTGTGACGTTAGCAAACTTTTGCTTATACATCTATGCACTTTTGACCTTGGTTTAAATACAGAACAACCATAACATGATCTTTTAGTTTTGACAAAAGCCCCCGGGGTTTTTAAGTTCTAGATGTTGGTACCATATACTTTATGTGCCACTAAGCAGGAGCTGCTGTCAGAAGCCATATAAGTTTAGTTTACGATGAAGACAAGAACATGTGGAAAAAGCCACCTAGCCTGATTGTGTAAAAGTGTAAGAAAACTATTTTGTATATATTTTGCTCAGTGAACATGTATATTTTACAGTATTAAAAAGACTTGTATGCAAGTTGATCCAATATATTTTTTTAAAGTTGTTAAAAATGTTTTGTATTGAATGTATTTTGAATTGCAGTTTATTCAAGCTACACAATGTCTCACTACCTCTGATTTATATATGTATGATACATATGCTGTTCAGGCAGAATGGTAGGATGGAGTGGGTGGAAAATAAATTCAAGAGTGATTATGACAAAAGGGTGGCAGCAAAGGTTAAAGGAAAAGTGTACAAGACAGTGGCGGGACCAGCTTTGTTGTATGGTTTGGAGACAGTGGCACTGATAAAAAGACAAGACCAAACCTCTAAGTGGCAAATATGAATGTGTTGAGGTTCTCCTTGGGAGTGACAAGAATGGATAAAATTAGGAATGAGATAATCAGAGGTACAGCAAAGGCTGAATGATGGAGAGATAAAGTTTGAGAGGCCAGACTGAGAAGGTTTGGACATGTCCAGAGGAGGGACAATGGTTAAATTAGAAGACTGTTTGAAATGTAGCTGCCAGTAAAAAGACAAAGAGGGAAAATGAATAGGAATATGGATGCAGTTAGAGAGGACATGGAGGTAGTTGGAGAGATGACAGATGATACAGAGGAAATAATCAGATAGAGGATGACTTGCTGTGGCAACTCCTGAAAAGGGAACATCCAAAAGAAAAAGATAAATATGCTGTTGAATCACATTGCAGCAGTTACAATTGATGAGCTGCAGCTATGTTTCCCAAATGCAACTACAGTATGCTGTTTAAAGAAATGTACGTTTTTCTGCAAATACAGGAGCTCCATCTACAGATTAAGATTCTCTTGAATTAGTGAGTACATATTGTGCACTCTTCAGGAACTGCAGGGGCTTTCCAACAGAGGTGACGAAGATCAAAAAAGATTTTGATGTAATAGAGCACATATGTGCCCTTATTAACATCTTATCTGGCCCTCAAGATGATACTTCAGTTAAAATATATATTGCGTTGTCCATCCATCCATCCATCCAATTTCATCCGCTTATCCGGGGTCGGGTCGCGGGGGTAGCAGCCTAAGTAGGGAGGCCCAGACTTCCCTCTCCCCAGCCACTTGAAGCAGCTCCTCTGGGGGAATCCCAAGGCGTTCCCAGGCCAGCCGAGAAACATAGTCCCTCCAGCGTGTCCTGGGTCTTCCTCTGGGTCTCCTCCCGGTGGGACATGCCCGGAACACCTCACCAGGGAGGCGTCCAGGAGGCATCCTAACCAGATGCCCGAGCCACCTCAACTGGCTCCTCTCGATGTGGAGAAGCAGCGGCTCTACTCCGAGTCCCTCCCGGATGACTGAGCTTCTCACCCTATCTCTAAGGGAGAGTCCAGACACCCTGCGGAGAAAACTCATTTCAGCCGCTTGTATCCGAGATCTCGTTCTTTCGGTCACAACCCAAAGCTCATGACCATAGATGAGGGTGGGAACGTAGATCGATCGGTAAATTGAGAGCTTTGCCTTTCGACTCAGCTCTCTCTTCACCACGACAGACCGGTACAGCGCCCGCTTCACTGCGGATGCTGCACCTATCCGCCTATCGATCTCACGCTCCAGTTTTCCCTCATTCGTGAACAAGACCCCAAGATACTTAAACTCCTCCACTTGGGGCAGGACCTCCTCCCCGACCCGGAGAGGGCATGCTACCCTTTTCCGGCTCAAGACCATGGCCTCGGATTTGGAGGAACTGATCCTCATCCCGGCCGCATCACACTCGGCTGCAAACCGCTCCAGCAAAAGCTGTAGATCACGATCTGATGAAGCCAATAGGACCACATCATCTGCAAAAAACAGAGAAGCGATTCTAAGGCCACCAAAACGGATCCTCTCAACACCTTGGCTGCGCCTAGAAATTCTGTCCATAAAAGTTATGAACAGAATCGGTGACAAAGGGCAACCTTGGCGGAGTCCAACTCTCACTGGAAACGAGCCTGACTTACTGCCGGCAATGCGGACCAAGCTCTGACACCGGTCGTACAGGGACCTAACAGCCCATATCAATGGGCCTGGTACCCCATACTCCCGGAGTACCCCCCACAGAACCCCCCGAGGGACGCGGTCGAATGCCTTTTCCAAGTCCACAAAGCACATGTAAACTGGTTGGGCAAACTCCCACGCACCCTCCAGGACCCTGCTGAGGGTGTAGAGCTGGTCCAGTGTTCCACGACCAGCACGAAAACCACATTGCTCCTCCTGAATCCGAGGTTCGACTATCCGACGGACCCTCCTCTCCAGAACCCCTGAATAGACCTTACCAGGGAGGCTTAAGAGTGTGATCCCCCTATAGTTGGAACACACCCTACGGTCCCCCTTTTTGAATAGGGGAACCACCACCCCAGTCTGCCAATCCAAGGGAACTGCCCCCGATGTCCACGCGATATTGCAGAGTCGCGTAAGCCAACACAACCCCACAACATCCAGAGCCCTAAGGAACTCAGGGCGAATCTCATCCACCCCCGGAGCCCTGCCACCGCAGAGCTTTTTAACCACCTCGGTGACCTCAGCACCAGAGATTGGAGAGCCCGACCCAAAGTCCCCAGGCTCCGCTTCCTCAATGGAAGACGTGCCAGTAGGATTGAGGAGGTCTTCGACGACTCACAACATCCCGAGTTGAGGTCAACAGCACGTCATCCCCACCATAAATGGTGTTGGTCGCGTACCGCTTTCCCTCCCTGAGACGCCGGATGGTGGACCAGAATCGTCTCGAAGCCGTACGGAAGTCATTCTCCATGGCCTCTCCAAACTCCTCCCACACCCGAGTTTTTGCCTCAGCAACCACCCGAGCCGCATGCCGCTTGGACTGTCGGTACCTATCTGCTGCTTCCGGGGTCCCACAGGCCAAAAAGGCCCAATAGGACTCCTTCTTCAGCATGACAGCATCCCTCACCGCCGGTGTCCACCACCGGGTTCGAGGGTTGCCACCACGACAGGCACCAACAACCTTGCGGCCACAACTCTGATAAGCTGCCTCGACAATAGAGGCGCGGAACATGGCCCACTCGGACTCAATGTCCCCCGCCTCCCTCGGAACGTGTTCAAAGCTCTCCCGGAGGTGGGAGTTAAAGCTCCGTCTTACGGGAGACTCTGCCAGACGTTCCCAACAGACCCTCACAATACGTTTGGGTCTGCCAGGTCTGACCGGCATCCTCCCCCACCATCGGAGCCAACTCACCACCAGGTAGTGGTCAGTGGACAGCTCCGCCCCTCTCTTCACCCGAGTGTCCAGGACATGCGGCCGCAGATCAGATGAGATGACAACAAAGTCGATCATCGAACTGCGACCTAGGGTGTCCTGGTGCCAAGAGCACATATGTACACCCTTATGCCTGAACATGGTGTTCGTTATGGACAATCCATGACGAGCACAGAAGTCCAATAACAGAACACCACTCGGGTTCAGATCAGGGGGGCCGTTCCTCCCAACCACACCCCTCCAGGTCTCACTGTCATTGCCCACGTGAGCGTTGAAGTCCCCCAGTAGAACAAGGGAGTCCCCAGGAGGTGCACTCTCCAATACCCCCTCCAAGGACTCCAAAAAGGGTGGGTAATCTGCGCTGCCATTTGGCGCATAGGCACAAACAACAGTCAGAGCCCGTCCCCCCACACGTAGGCGAAGGGAGGCTACCCTCTCGTTCACCGGGGTGAACCCCAACGTACAGGCACCAAGATGGGGGGCAACAAGTATGCCCACTCCTGCTCGGCGCCTCTCACCAGGGGCAACTCCAGAGTGGAAGAGTGTCCAACCCCTCTCAAGGAAACTGGTTCCAGAGCCAGAGCCATGCGTTGAGGTGAGTCCGACTATTTCTAGCCGGAACCTCTCAACCTCACACACTAGCTCAGGCTCCTTCCCCACCAGAGAGGTGACATTCCATGTCCCAATGGCCAGCTTCTGTAGCCGAGGATCAGACCGCCAGGGTCCCCGCCCTCGGCCACCACCCATCCCACATTGCACCCGACCCCTTTGGCCCCTCCCATAGGTGGTGAGCCCATGGGAAGGGGGACCCACGTCTCCTCTTCGGGCTGTGCCCAGCCGAGCTCCATGGGTAAAAGCCCGGCCACCAGGCGCTCGCCAACATGCTCCATCTCCGGGCCTGGCTCCAGAGTGGGGCCCCGGTGACCCGCGTCCGGGCGAGGGAACATTGTATCCATTAATTGTACTCATCATAAGGGGGTTTAGGGCTGCACTTTGTCTGGTCCCTCACCTTTATTGCGTTGTATTTTGCTTAAAAACCTAGCATACTTTATTTAGTGCAGACTTCTCATGACAATTCGAGACAATTCCCTGGCCTCCAAGGAGCTGTGCTTGAGTGGTTCAGATCATACTTAACAGGCAGAACATTTTCTGTCATGATAGATGATCTGTCCTCCTCTTCATCAATCCCTCTGACCTCTGGCATATCACAGGGATCCATTCTGGGGCCAGTTCTCTTATCTTTACATGTTGCCATTAGGATCAGTCATTGCACACCATAATCTGTCTTTTCATCTGTATGCAGACTATTTACACATCTATCTGTTGGTCACTCTCAATCCCTCACTCAGTTCAAACACTCTTGTCAACTGCTTAAATGACATTAAGCACTAGCTCTCTCAAAACTTCCTCCACCTAAACACAGATAAAACTGAATGCATTTTATTTGGTGCACCCGGTGACACCAGCAACATCCTTTCCAGTCCCAGTTTTGGTTTTCCGCTCCTTCACTTCAACCAGGTGGTAAGAAATCTTGGAGTGCAGCTTGACTCCAACTTAAAGTTTGATAAACAGATCAGTTCTGTTGTCAAGACCAGCTTCTTTTAGCTCCGTCTGCTCTCTAAAGTAAAGTCACTCCTTAGCCGTAGTGATCTGGAGAAAGCCACACATGCCTTTGAGAGCTCCAGACTTGACTATTGTAATGCCTTGTACGTTGGAATTAATCAATCTTCTATTTCACGTTTACAACTTGTACAGAATTCTGCCGCCCGCTTTTTGACCAACACACGAAAAAATAAACACATCACTCCTGTCCTGTCCTCTTTACACTGGCTCCCGGATCAGTTCAGGATACAGTTCAAGCTGCTGCTGTTTGTTTTTAAAGCTCTGAATGGACTTGCACCTCTCTACATCTCAGAACTTTTGAAAGTCCATCACCCCAGCAGAGCTTTACGATCTGCCAGTCAACACCTGCTGGAGGTGCCTTGCTCAAGGTACAAACAATGGGGAGACCGGTCATTTTCTGTTGCCGGCCCAAACGCCTGGAACAGTCTCCCCCTTGAGCTGTGTGCCACCTCTGATCTGACTCTGTTCAAAACCAGACTGAACACTCACTTGTTTAAAAAAGCTTTCAATCTGTAACTCTTATTGCTTTTGGTATTTTAGTATGTAGCATTTTTATTGCCACTGCCTCCTTTTATTGCTGCTGTTTTTATTCCTATTTTCACTGATTTATTGTACCTGTTTTTATATTTTCTATCCTGTTAAGCACCTTGGTTGCAAGGCATTGTAGGAAGGAACTCTACAAATAAAGTTTATTATTATATTATTATTATTATTATTATTATTATTATTACATATGGTAAACTTTGAAGCCAAGAAAAACGTGTTTGTATTATTCAGTAATCTTTAATTTTGATTTGTAAAGAGCAACAGAGTATTCTGACTACGGTATATCAGACTTGAGTCAATGCACTTATTAATGCTGATACTTGGTTTGAACCAATTTTTAAATATGGGCCGCCTTTTGTAACAGAGTTTGACACCCCTGTAGAGTTTGATTGGCTTGATCAAAATACTTTGGACTTACACCATTTATAAAATTACACTGTGTTTGTAGCTCACAGTTGACCCTTTTCACTCTGTGTACACTGGTTTGTTTAGCCAATACAGTTTTCTCGGTGGTTTGATGCATTTGAAGCAGCTGCTTTGAGCCCAGACAGATTTTAAGCTCAAGATCCTTTTTGACAACACTACTGTATAAGCTGTCAGTGTGGGGAGACTGCTCACCACAACACTGCACTTATCACAGTTTAGAAGGATTGCTTCACTCAGGATTAGTTGTAAAAGAAGAACGGTCTGTCGTGTGTTACCTGTAACTTTGTCCCAGATATCGGTTTTAATCATTGTGAACACAGAATCACACCAGAATAAAACAATTCTTGCTCCTGGGGGACCATTTTACAAATTGTTAGTGCTCCTCAGAGACCTGCTGCTAGTTTAATGTTATAAATTTGGTTCTACATGAGCCATTTTTAAAAATTTCAATAATAATATATATTTCAGTGTGTTGAACAGCAATTGCAGACCTAATTTTAAATATCTGGAGCAGTCCATCTTACACAGAATAATAGATAAAAAATAAATTATGCAGTGATATTAAATCTGTGTTCATTAGAAACTGGTTCCTAATTAACGTTTGCAGTTTGTTTACATGCAGTTTCACGTCAAGAAATACAACCGTGAGGTTCCTTTTTAGGTTTAAACTAACTAACTGTCTGTGTGGCTTGTGTTTTAGCAGGGTGTTTCATTTACACAATCTTTGTGGAGTTGGCAGAACCACTAAACTTCTATTTTAATTTATCCAGCTGTCTGCTCAGGCTCTGTAGCGGATTGTGTTTCATTCGAGCTTCACGCAACTGAGTGTAGCATTAAGTCTATTGATCTGGTTGTATTATTGTTTTACAATAGTGCAGCTCAAAGCCATAGTGACCGACACGGCAGAAACACTGAAATCGATTGGGTGGCTAAAACTTTGTGAGAAAAGTGGCTCAGCACACTTTTTTTTAAGCGTTATATCCTGCCATTTTTTTTCAAATTCTTGAACACATGAACAAAAGCATGTTCTTCAGCTAAGACAAAAGCTTTTCATCATATGAAAACAAATCTTTATTAATATCAGATCCTGACTGGATCTTCAAAATTTTGTCATATACAGTAACTTCACTTTTAAAGTATGTTCATTGGTGCCCAATTCATTATCGAGTGGATTTCAAGGTTTTGGTTTTGACTTGGCGAGCTCTGCATGGACAGACACCAATTTACATATCTGAACTTTTACATCCATACACCCCGATCAGGGCTTTGAGGCCCTGTGATCAAGACCTGCTGATTGTCCCTTAGTGAAAACTAAAAATCTAAAGGAGACAGAACCTTTCCTTCTGTGGCTCTAAGACTCTGGAGCTCTCAAACTCTCCGATCAGTGGACTTGGTGGCTTCCTTTATAGCTAAAAACGTATTTTTTTTTAAAATCTGCATGATTGCTTAAATTTGTTTTGTGCTTTTATTTTGTTTGTCGAAGCACTTTGTGATTTTTAGATTGAGAGGTGCTATATTTAAAAATAATGATAATAATAAAAATACTTACTTACTATTTGAAGTAAGGGCTTTATGAGATTTTGTTTCCAGGCTTGTTAAAGTAATGTTTACTCATAACGGCTTTGAAAGATGTGGCGTTGCTTGTACGTTTTTTTTTTCTTTAAGGTCTTTAAAATATATATTTGCATGAATACTGGCTTCAAATTAAAATCCCAATTATTCTGTGTTCTAGACTTGAAGGAGCGTGAGTAAACACCTGATTGTGATAGATAACAGCCTTCATTGAGTGGTGTGCAGTGCACATCATGTGCACACGTACAGTATATAATATACATTTTTCTTTCGGCTGCTCCCTCCTTCAGGAGTTGCCACAGTGAACTAAGTCGCACAAAGACTTGGTACTGTAATTATTTTTACGCTGGATGCTCTTCCTGATGCAACCACAGACCACTGAGCTACCACAGCTCTCTGTGTGGAGCAGAGAGCTGCTCTCTAGTGTCATGGGGAGGGTTAAGGGCCTTGCTGAAGGGCCCAGAGTGGGACAAATGAGGGGTTGGGGCAGATGTGGGTGCTTCACCTTTTCATGTAATGCTCCTGCAATACAAACCTGCAACCTCCCAATTACAGACTCTCTGTTGTTCGTAACGAGTAGCCATAATGGCTTTGTTCATAATGGAAACACTTTTCACACAAGTGTATTTTTATTATTTCATTCAACCTTTATTTATACAAGCTAGTCTCATTGAGCAACAAGGACGCATTTACAAGAGGGACCTGCAGACAGAACATACAAAGTATAGAATGTGCTACAGTTAGAAAGTCCCTGTAAATTTTGAGGGGTTCTCCCATCCTCTGAATTACTTCTTGCTGCTCTCACAGTTAACATTGAGATGCCCTCTTCTTTCTAATCTTCTTTCCTTCTTCTGCTCAGTCCATTTTCTTTCTCCTCTCCAAAATCCTGCAGATCAGAGCTCTGACACACACATAGACACGTATTTTGCACGGTTTGAAAAACGAAACACTTTCCCCTCTTCTTTAACATCTTTTTTTTTTCTTGTTATTTTTACTTTGATGAAACGGAAAATGAGTGTGCACAGATGAAAAGTTTGAGTGCACTTTCATCAAAGCCAATAGTGTTCATGGTTGCAATAAAAGTAACTAGTGCTTTCCTTGAACAAGCAGGTTTTGTTGTGCATCTTCACTTTTTAAAGGTAAAATAAGTGTCTCTCTTTTTTATGTTTACAGATGGTGGCGTCAGACGGTGTCCAGCAGAGTATCCCAGTAACCGTCAACATCGTGGTTATTGATGCCAATGACAATACGCCAACGTTTCCCCAGGTCTCCTACAGCGTACAAGTCTTTACAGACATGCAGCCAGGGGGGTTGGTGCTACAGGTAATCAATCCTGCGATCTTTCGCCAATGTTTCTCCTGTTTTTCAGCCTCCTGCTCCGGCGCTCTGCACTGCACCTCCGTCTTTGTCCCCATCACACAGAATTTCTCTCTCAAAGGCTCTTTCATGCTCTATAAAAATAACCACAACAATCGAGTGCATTGTGTTGACAGGCAAACTGCGGGAACATTTCCCTTTTTCCATATCTGCAGTCGTAACAGTCAAGTCAGAGAAAATGTTGTTTGATCTCTCTTGTCAGTGCATAGCCCTGGGTAATTCATAGTGGAGGGTATTTATGATCAACATTTCTCATTCATTCATGTTGCACAAAAAGGATTTGCCTTAGAAGCAGGATTGTTTTCAGATTAGGTTTATTGTTTGTGGATTAGGATCATTATTTCAATTTAATGAGTAATCAATGACTTTCAAAGTCTTTAAATTAAAACTGACAAAACCAACTTTCTCTATAAAAATAGGTATTGTATAAACACATCGGTATCACTTAACAGAAAGGCCCCCCCTTATAGATGGTAATATATAATAGTTTATAAATATGTTATTAATTCCTCTATAAACACTTTATTAATCATTAATTGTTTATTATTTATTAATTAAGAGTGACAGAGATAAACTGACTTGCCAAATCTGTTCGCCTATATATTTAATCTAGAGTTGTTGTATTAAACATTTCAGACTAAGTTCCTACCTTGTAAACACAATAAGTTCTATAATTGTTCTAGGAGGATTATTTAATTGCACCGCTCGGGGTGGCTATATGTTGGAGTAGCTCTGTGACATTCATTCTGACATTCACTTTTGGAATATTTAATTCATATTTTTTTCTGGATGTAAATCACTTTTTTTTTCGTGGGTGGGGGATGATTGTTTCTTCTTGTATCAGATGCTGTGCAGCTGGAAGGATTTTGACTGAAACTTTGTTTTAGTATTGGACATTTGTAAAGCTGTGTAACCATAAAAACAAGGTGGTTTTCTACAACCAGGAGCAGCTGATTAACATCTCAAAAGCTCAAATAATATCTCAACAGTCCCAAATCTCAAATGAGTTGAAAAGGAGGCATCGTGGATGCATTTCCGTCTCCCTGCTAGCTGCGCTCAAGTGCCTGATCACTGAGATCCTGGAACTGGCAGGAAACATGGCTCGTGACAGCATAAGGACTGGGATCGTCCCCCGGCCAGCTGTCCGCAGTGACGAGGAGCTCAGCAGGCTGCTGGAAGGAGTGGCCTTCGCTCTGGGAGGAGTTCAGCCAGGCATTTGTGTGGTCCTGCAGCCTGGGGGAACGAGAGGCCAACCGAGTCTGGGTGGACGGATCGGATGGCGTCTGCGGCCAGTTTCTTCAGATCGACTGCCTACAGCCATCAATATCTAAAACATGTCTTAATGAAATGAGGATAATGAGTTACAAAGACATTTAATTTCCCTTTGGGAATAATAAAATATTTTTGATTTGAACTGCATTGAACTGAAGTATTTGTAAACCTATTTCTTTAGCGTATACTATTTGACTTTATCACTGCATTATAAGTATCTACAACTATTATATCCTTAAAAAAATAGGTTTACAAATGTTAATTGTGTTTACAAGGTAGTAACTCAGTCTGAAATGTTTAATATAACAACTAGATGAAATATACTGTAGGTTACATATTTGGCTCACTATTTGGCAGGAAACTGGTCAGTTTTGTCTCTCTGTCACCCTTAATTAATGCTTAATAAACAATTATTAATTATCTTTAAAGTGCTTATCGAGGAATTAACAGCATATCTATAAAATATTTATTAGCCAAATGTAAGGGGAGCCTTGTTGTAAAGTGGTTTGAAACCATCTAAATGCAAATAACAGGTGTATAAAATATCTTTAGACTAAAAATATAAAATTCCATTTTTCCGTAAACGATGAGGTCAGTCATTTCTATGTCTCTGAGTTTACAGAGGAAGAAATATATTTTTTCTCTCTCTGCTGATTTTTTCACACAGCAGAGCCTCTCCAAAAAATGTCAAATGCTGAAAAAGGTCAGTTTTAATCTGTTTAAAAAAAACCCAGCTATTTCACCCTCCCAGAAATAAGGCCAAGGGTTACAGAGTGTCTGCTATGACCGCCCAACCGATTTTATAAGCCGTTTATGAGTGCTGGAGTCCCCCTGAGACTTCTGCAGCTCATTTGATGCTACAACATTTTACCCCAGTGTCAGTGGCATGAATAAGGAGGTTGGGGAAACTTGGATTAAAGTTTCTAAGCCTTAAAGATATGAGGTTAACCACAACATGTGGGCCAATAATTATAAGCAGCGGGATGCCCCAAAATAATGTAATTGAATAAACTGGAGAGTTCTTATTTAGTTTTTCATGATGATTTTTTTCTTGACATTAATGTTGGCCATCACTCTAAAGATTAGCATTTTGTTTTTAAAAGAAAAATTGCTCATCATTGTGCTTGACATGTTAAATGTTAAAAAGTAATCCAGACATTTCCTGTGTATAATTAACTTGTATCTGTTTCTTTTTTCTTTTTTTCTTTTTTTTCTCAGTTAACTGCAGTCGATGCTGATGAGGGCCTGAACGGTCTGGTGACATATGAGATCCTGGCTGGAGCCCAAGGAGACTTCATAATTAATAATCGCACAGGCCGCATCACCGTGGCACCTGGTGTCACATTAACCGTTGGACGATCATATGCACTTACCGTCAGGGCATCCGATAGTGCACCAGAGACCCAGAGAAGGTACAATGTAGAATAGCACTGAAGCTTACTACATATATGTGCAAGTTGTACATTGGTGGAATAAGAAATTCCTTCGTTTTTGGGATCAGCTTGGTATACAGTAAACACATTTTCAATTCAAATTTGTTCTCTCAAGTTGCACTGCTTTGAAGCGCTCGGTTTATTGTTCGCATGCCATATTTTAAATATAATTTATAACTCAACTTCTGAATTATTCATACATTTATTTTGGGAGCGCATATTATAAAAATAATATTTCTAACTGACTGTCATGTGTATAATCTGTTTTTCTAATGAAAGTTTAAATATAAAGGTAGTCACCTTGATTTCTGTAATGTTATGTAAGCAGTGATTAAAAAAAACTTGAATAAAAGCACTCCTGAACAAATTAATAAAATCAATATTTATTCAGTTTCACTTCTCAGTGTATAATGAGACATTTATAATGCAAATTGGGAGTCAGAAAGTAAAACTTTGTGTTCAAAGCTTGATACAGTCCAACTTTGATATTGAACTCATTGTGTGATATATTAACATTTTGTTGTGTACGTTGATCAAGTGAAAAAATTTGTTTAACAGCAACTGATATTGTCTTTATGGTTCTAAGGAGCTCCATCACTACAGTCTACATTGAGGTTTTACCTCCTAACAACCAGAGTCCCCCACGTTTCCCTCTCCTTACCTATAACCTAGAGATCAGTGAAGCCATGAGGATTGGAGCTATTCTGCTTAATCTGCAGGTGAGACACCGATATGCATGATTTTTCTTCCTTCACCAAAAACTGCCATAAATTAAGCAACAAAATTAGCACGTTTTTCATCACATTGAACAGTCGGTTGCATTCGTAATTTTCATTGTATAAGTTGAAGTTTTTTTTACATGAATTAGCATGACTGCAACTTATACAGCAGTCATATCCCCCCCACCCCCATATTTATATCCCAATTTTTGGCTGAGATCTGACAATTTCATTCATTCTGACATGGAAAATGTTGAACACTACCATTTTCAGCTACTTGAGGGCCCTTGACTAATATGGTAAGCCAAGTGTCTCACTAATAGGTAAAAGTGGCTATTAATGAGACACTTGGCTTGCCATACAAAGCCCGCTTTGTCTCACTCAGGAACTCCTGGAGCAAACTTCAAATCAGCTGCATTTCGCCGCACTGCCCAGGTGAAATGCAGCTGATTTGACCATTAAAGTGCATTTATTAAAGAAAAGTTCAACTGAGCCACATATTTACTACAATGTCGAGCAAACAAATACTTGTTTTTAGGTGGTTATCTTGTTAAATTTAAAGAAATGCGACACGTCAGCGGTGACGCATAATAGATGCAACTTTTATGACAAAACCAAGTATTTATGTTGTTTTCCACTTTATTAGACATATTTGGATTGATGTGACTTATACGGCGACAAGTACGCTAGTTATCTTCTCCCGTTCATTTGTAACAGTGTTGTTTGGCCTTCATGTTTTTTCATTATTCCTTCAGGCCACTGACAGAGAAAACGATCCGATCACGTATCGCATTGTGAGCGGAGACTCCCAGAAGGTTTTCAACCTCTCAGAAACGTGAGTGCAAGTTTTATTCTGTCTGGCTTCTTTCAACGCTCTGTGGCATGCAGGTCACTGATAAACACACGGCTGTAAACATAGATATACGGTGTGGGATTATATTTGTGTGGATGTGGTTCGGCCCACCTGTCTCCCGATGCATACTGAGCAGGAATAACCATGCATGATGAATGAGAATGTAACTCTTTACTAGACTGCATTTCAACTCAAAGAGTCTCACAAAGAAACACTTTAAATACAGACATTTTGTTTGAAAGTCAATATTGTGATAATCAGGAGAAAAAATCAAATACAATGTGCATGGGTTGGTTTATCAAAAGCTGTATTTAAACTTTGATTTAAAAGTTGTGAAAAGCATCAATTAACAGTAGATTTTGATAACAGTTTTCTTTCATGGGGTTCACTTAAGTGCAAAGGCTCTGTCAAATTATGCATAATTTTAATTTACTTTTATGAGCAGAGCGCTTTAAATAATAGAGGACCGTATATTTTTTTCCACTGAAGACTGATGATATGGACAAACATTGCCAAAAAACAAAACCCGTCTTAAGGAGGAACTTGCAAACAGTAGGTTTACAGTTGGGATTCTTGAAATTATGATTATTCCTTATTTTATTTTGGCTGATTAACTACCTCAGTGTTGTCTGCAATACAGTAGTCCCTTGTTTATTGCGGGGGATCCATACCCTGAAGCCCCGCGATAAGTGAAAAACCACAAAGTAGGAATAGTAGTGCAAGTTGTAAGTAGTTGTTTATTTTATTATTTAAATATCAGAATCAGAATCAGTTTATTATTGCCATTGTCAAATAATAAAATTCACTGACTAGGAACTTGCTTTGGCATAAAGGTGCAATAAAAAGAAGTAAAAATGGAATATTTCTGGTTAGGATGCCTCCTGGACGCCTCCCTGTTGAGGTGTTCCGGGCATGTCCCACCAGGAGGAGACCCAGAGGAAGACCCAGGACGCGCTGGAGGGACTATGTTTCTCGGCTGGCCTGGGAACGCCTTGGGATTCCCCCAGAGGAGCTGCTCCATGTGGCTGGGGAGAGGGAAGTCTGGGCCTCCCTACTATGGCTGCTACCCCCGCGACCCGACCCCGGATAAGTGGACGAAAATGGATGGATGGATGGAAAAATAGAATAAAAACACATGAACACACCAACCAATAAACAAAATGCAATACAGCAGCACAATATTCACAATAATATCCACAATAAATGTGCAGTGACAAATGGTGCTAGAGATAAATGGAGTGATGATGTACAGTTTTTGGCCAGTGATAAATGATAAGGCAGAGTTAAACAGTAACATGATTATGAATGTTCAGAAGACTGACGGCAGATGGAAAGAAACTGAAATATAATGATATAAAAGTGTTTTAAACCATCCCCACACTCTTGCAATATTCTAAACAATGTTTCTAAACTCTAAACGCTCTAAAGGAGCACAGAGTGTCATGATTTCCTTCTCTGTGCCTCGGCTGCTCTCAGCCACCTGCAAGCGCTCTTAGCCACACCCACTTCTCCGCTCTGCACTGAGATCAGCTGATTAGCTGCAGGAGGAAGTTTATCCTGCAGTGTGGGCTGCATAGCAGCACAGGAGGAAGCTTTTTCTGCAACTCTGGCCACACAAATATCCAGCAGGTGATAAATAATTTAAAATAATTTATCTTTAATAAAAAATGTTATGCAGATCAAGCGGCTCATCCATCAATCAGCCAATTGTTTGTCATGTACAATCTTATTTTTAAAAACCGCAATAGAGCGAATCCACAATAAATGAACCGCAAATTAGCGAGGGACTACTCTATATGTTTTCTATAAATAACGTTTTTTTTTTTATTAATCTGACATCAGTGATCTATTGTTTTTAGTTTCAATTTGCAAGACACCGTTTTTAAAATGACAAATTCCTTTAATCGTATGTGATTAAAAGAAAAAATAGTGTTCTGCTCCAGCTTTCTTCAGCAGGAATAAAAAATAATAATGAAAGACATTAACTTATAGCAAGAATGTAAGACCTGCTCCAAGATGACAGAGCTGATTTGTTAGAATGACTTGGAGCAAATAATCACATACCAGACTTATCTTGATACCTGGAGAGGGACTTTTCTCCTCTTTCTCTTGAGCTTTTTTTTTTTTTTTGCCTTTTTTTTTTTGTTGCTTTGCTGCTTTTGATATTAAGCAGGCAAATGTCTTCTGGACAGAAAAATGAAGACCAATTTCACAGTCAGCATCAGCATTCAGAAAACCCACCTCCCTCCGCAGCTAATACCGAGCATGAAAAAAGGCGTAAAATATTGAAGTGGTTAGTGCTTTTTCCCATCTATCAAATAAGCAAGCAAATACTGGGAGAGGAGACATAGGGACACTGAAAATGGAAACCCTGCCAGACACGTTTGTTACTAATTGATTAAAGCCTATTATGTCTGCATCCTGAATCCCTGAGCTATGAAAGGACAAACTGTGTTGCTGCACTGTGCACAAGCAAAAGAAGGGCAGACTGCTATTGTTGGTATTGCTAATGTAATCTCTGAAACAACATATGACAGAAATGTTGCTAAAATAAATTGGCTCTTTGCTTGTTTAACATTCTGTGGTTAAAAAAAAGTAATTAAACCCTCAGCATTCTTTAACTACAATAACATCAAGAAATAATGATATAACACATGAATTCCAAATTATGTTCTACAACCTGCTGATGAAGGTGTTATACAGCAATCTTTTTGTCACGTTTTAACCCCTACATGTTTAAGTTTAGACATTTTCTAGCTAAATAGCCACTTCTGTTTTGTTTTTATATAATTTATTTTATATACTTTTTATTGTATATTCTTTTACATGATTGTTTGTTGTTGTTTGTACCTCATCTGGGCTCTCTTGTAAATGACTCCGAGGCTCAATGAGAGTAACCAGCATAAATAAAAGTTGAATGAAATGGGGCCAGTTTAATATAGATTGCCTTTAAAAATGAACTGGTTACTACACCAAGGCGGAACCTGTTTATTGGAAGAAGGTGCAAAAACTTCATGCATGACAAAAATTAGAGTTGGCAGGATTTTTATTTTTTTATTTTTTTTATTCCACATGCTTTTACTGTGTAAATGGTTTTTTTAGTCAAATGTTTTTTGACTGCAGAATTTACAACACTGTTTTAAACTATTCTGGGGAAAATGTAAATGTTTTTCTTTAAAGACAAAAACACTAAATGCCTATTTGATTGTTCAGGATTTGTCAAAATGAGTGCCAGAGTTCAGTCTTGGGCTTTAAAGTACCAACTTACCCTGTTGGTAGGTGTTATGTAAATGTCTTTTACTGTAAGTTTGTTGGGACAAAGGAGAAAACTACCAAAACATAGATGGCAGGTCAACTGTGGTGAAGAGAATGTAATCTGGATGTTGGCATCCTTCATTTTGCGTATAGCAACGGATCATGATTCAAGCTGAAGGTCCAAAAAGTGGGTGAATAGGTAGCCCGGCAGGTAAAACCAGAATGCATCAATTGTCCACTATAATGTCTCTACTTTCTTGTCTCCCACTGCTAGTTTCTGACTGGGGTATAATAGACTTTCTAAGACAAAATGGCCATGAGTCATCTGTAAATGGTAAATGGAGCTTACTTATATAGTGCTTTCCAGCCCCCTATGAGGGGCCCCAAAGCGCTTCACAGTACCAGCCATCCACCCATTTATATACACATTCATACACCGGTAGCGGTAGCCTGCCATGCAAGGTGCTACCAGTCCTACCGGGAGCAACTCGGGGTTAAGTGTCTTGCCCAGGGACACAACGAGGTATGCAGTGACCGGGGATCAAACCCGGGACCTTCCGGTCCTGAGCCGGCTGCCCTGCCTATACGCCATCTCGTCCCCATCTGTACGATGTGTCAATCTGCTGAAGGAAAGCAAGAAATAAAAGTGGTGTGTAAAGCAATGATTCTGCACTGTTTAACACTCATCTGCCGTTCTTGTTACATTCATTTTTATAAATGAACTTGCAAAGAATAGGCTTTGGCTTCAGTCAAGCCTGCCAGTGTGGGCTTGATAACAATAAAATATATTTTGTGAAATTATTTGCCCAACAATGGCACAATGATATATACTATAATATATTTAATATAAAGTGTTAAGTGTATGTTATCAAAAGTAATGTAGTTAACTAGGAAATACAGTGAACCTGATTTTATTGTACAACAGATTCTTAAAACTGGACAAAAATTTCCAATTTCTTTTTAAAATGTATGATCTCAAAAGAATAAGCATTCATTCATTCAACCCTTATTTATACAGGCTAGCCTCGTTGAGTCACGGGGACTCATTTACAAGAGGGACCTGTCTCACTCACACCAAACAACCATCCACTCTCTCACTCACACCTAGGGTCAATTTAGAGTCACCAATCAGCCTAACATGCATGTTTTTTGGTCTGTGGGAAGCATAACTTAATAACAATCAGGAAGATGTTGGTAGTCAAGGAAAAGCATATTAGGTCAGTAAGTTGGAGATGCATAGGGACAAAACCATTTAGGTTTTAAAGTTAAGGTGTAAAATGTTAGAATCAATACAAAATGTAACAAGGCGCCAGTTAAATGAAGCAGGCACAGAGGTGATGTGTTTGTGCTTTTTGGCCTTGTGATAAGTGTAAAGATGCACTGCGTTTAACCTAAAAAAGGAACCAAAAGCCTGAATCTTAAATATATTACTGTATTTTCCACCAGACACGTTGCTCTTCCCTATAAGTCGCATCAGTCCATATTTGTCTAATAAAGTAGAAAAATCCGTAAATATGTTGTTTCTCCATATATGTCACATCTATTATGCGTCACCGCTGACGTGTCGCGTTTGTTATGTGTCACTGCTGACAACCCGGAAATGTGGACTGGTGTTGTGCCAAAAAATGATGAGCTGCCAAATTGCGCCCGCGGGAGCGTGCACGGGAGGACTTTAACAAGTATTTAACAAGATTAACACTTAAAAACAATTTTTTTTTTGCTTGAAATTATAGTAAATGTGTGTCTCAATCTAATGTTTGCTTAATAAATGCACTTTGAAGGTCAAATAAGCTGTATTTCAAAACCCGATATGCTGAAGTAAATGTGTATACCTGATGAATCGCTGTGCAAATTTAACTAGATAAATGCCTCAAACAATTATTTGTTTGCTCGACATTATATTAAATGTGTGTATCAATCCAACGTTTGCTTAATAAATGCACTTTGATGATCTAATCAGCTGTATTTTAAAACCCAATACGCGGAAGTAAAAGCGTTCACACGACGAGTCACTGTACAAAATTTAACAAGATAAACCACTAAACAATTATTTGTTTGTTCGAAAATTTAGCAAAGGTGTGTCTCAGTGTAACATTTGCTTAATAAATGCACTTTAATGGTCAAATCAGCTGCATTTCAAAAATAGTTTTGCTGCTGAGGTGCTCCCGGGAGCTCGCAGAGAGGGAGGAAAAAACAAAGGAAGGAGGGAGGAACGTTACTTGTTTAATCTGGCCGGCTGGTGAAGCTCAGAGCCCGGCGTTCTACCTCGCTGTCTTCAGCTGATGGTCTCGATTCTCATCGCCAGTCTCCCGCGTGCACGGACCAGGAAAACAACGGGGATCTCCGGCCGGAGCAGCTCTCTGTGGGCAGCGAGCCGCGGACGCGCGCCCCCCACCAGCTGTTAGCACATCAGCTGCTAGCAGCTCATCAGCGGCTAGCTCGGATATCATCAAATTCTGTGTTGTCAACGCCCGATCTGTTTGCAACAAAACGTTCATCCTCAGGGATTACTTTGAAGAGCACGACTTGGACTTTTTCTGCATCACAGAGTCGTGGATGTCGTCGGGTGAGTCCAGCGCGCTGACGGAAATAATACCACCAAACTGTTTGTTTTTTAACGACCCGCGACCATCAGGTCGTGGTGGTGGGTTATTAACTATCTTCAAATCAACTTTTGACTGTAAACAACTGTCCATTCCAGTCTCCTGCTCTAGCTTTGAGCTGACTGTGTTTGAACTCGGACATTCACCTGTAACTTTGTGTGCTCTTGTCTACCGGCCGCCTCGCTCCAAGAACTTCATCAGCGAGTTTTCTGATTTCTTGGCTGAAATTACAGCTAAATATTCTCGGGTCGTCATTTCAGGCGACTTCAACTTGCACGTGTGTTGTCCTGAGAAGCCCATGGTTAAGGACTTTTTAGATTTATTGGACTCATTTAATTTAACTCAACACGTGAACTCTTCCACACAGCAGCGTGGACATTTGTTGGACCTTGTTTTAACATGTGATGTGACCGTTTCAAACCTTGAAATAGGAGACAATGTATTCTCAGATCATAGGCCAGTGAATTTTCAGTTTACCATCCCCCATGTAACCCCTAAAACATGCATTCCTGCACGTAAAGGCAGGAATGTTAACCATTTAACTGCCGCACGTTTCACTGAGGTTTACAACAATGACATGTTAATTCAGCCCCCGGGGTTCCTCTCCAGCACTGAGGAGCTGACAAACCAGTTTGACTCTGTTTGTTTAAAGGCTTTGGATCAAGTGGCGCCTATTAAACTGAGAAGACCAAAACTCAGGGCCGAACCGTGGCTGAATGACACGACCAGAGCGGCCAGGCAGCAATGCCGAAAGGTGGAGAGGAAGTGGAAAAAAGACAGTCTGCAGGTCTCTTTTGAGATGGTAAAAGAGAGCTGGCGCCGATATCAGAAAGCAGTGAAAACTGCTTAATCACAACACTTCTGGCTGCTAGTAACTGGCTGCTAGACTTCCTGACCGGGAGACCACAGACAGTACGGATCGGGAGTAACACATCTAGCACCATCACATTGAACACAGGGGCCCCACAAGGATGTGTGCTGAGCCCCCTTCTATTCACCCTGCTAACACACGACTGCACACCATCATACAGCTCCAACCACTTCATCAAGTTTGCGGACGACACAACAGTGGTGGGTCTCATCAGCAACAACGATGAGACGGACTACAGGAACGAGGTGAGCCGCCTGGCCTTGTGGTGCGGACACAACAATCTCACTCTCAACGTGGAGAAGACAAAGGAGATTGTTGTGGACTTCAGGAAGAGGGATGCCCAACATGCCCCTCTGACCATCAACAGCACCGCAGTGGAGAGAGTAGACAGCACCAAGTTCCTGGGAGTGCATGTCTCAGAGGACCTGTCCTGGAGCAGGAACACTGCATCACTGGCAAAGAAGGCTCACCAGCGTCTCTACTTTCTCCGCAAGCTGAAAAGGGCTGGAGCTTCAACCCCCATCATGAGCACCTTCTACAGAGGTGCCATAGAAAGTGTCCTGACCAGCTGCATCACTGTGTGGTTTGGTGCATGTACTGCATCCTGCCGCAAGAGCCTCCAGCGCATTGTGAGAGCAGCTGAGAAGATCGTGGGCACCTCCTTTCCCTCACTGCAGGACTTACACAGCAACCGCCTCACTCGGAAAGCCCTCTGCATGGCAGGTGATCCCACACACCCACTACACAGCTGCTTCAGACTGCTGCCATCAGGGAGGAGACTGAGGAGTCTCCAGGCTCGAACCAGCAGACTGAGAGACAGCTCTGTTCATCAGGCAGTCAGGATGCTAAACACTCTGCCTGCTCTGCCCCCTCCCATTTGAACTGCCTTAACACTAAAACTTTCTCACACATTACCACTCAACACAAAGATTTTAACACTGGACTCTGTGTCATCAAACGGGTTATTCACTAAACTCTCGGTCATGTGCTCATACAGTTTGCACTACTTCTCATACTTGCACTAATGTTTGTATTACATCACTGCCTATAGTCATAATACTGTTTACATTCTCTGTTTACATTTATTAATACTGTTTACTTTTATTACTACTGCTTACATTTAATTACTACTGTTTACATTTACACTACTCTAATATCTACACCACTGCTGATACATATACAGTGTGCTCTGAACGGTCTTATTTAGGGATGCCCAATGTGCCTTACTGCATATGCCACTTTTTGCCTCTATAACAACATCAACTACTACCTCATACATATACTGTGTACATTAACTCATACGCTGCTTTGCCACTTTGCAAATGTCAATGCTAGAAACCTTTAGTTTATTTTAGTTATACTTTTTATACTCTTTTTTTATACTAGTATGCAAAAACTCAGGACAGTATTATGTTCATTAAATGTTTAATGTTTTAGTTTTAGTTTTAGAGTTGGTGTAAATTTTCATACTCTTATACCACTATGCAAAAACTCAGGACAGTGTTAGTTTTACTATTTTATGCTTATGTCTATTATTATATGTTTCAGTGTTTCAATGTTTAGATGTTTACTGTTGCACCGAGGGACTGAGAGAAACGCAATTTCGGTCCTGTGTATGTCCTGTACAGTACATATTGCAGATCTGACAATAAAGTTGACTTTGACTTTGACTTTGACTTTTCTCTGATATCATTGCTGCAAACTCTCGTAACCCTCGAGTTCTGTTCTCCACCCTAAACTCTGTTCTCCACCTCATTGAACAATCACCCATGGAAGCCTCGACTGAGCTATGCGAGAACTTCCAACATTTCTTTTTAGATAAAATCGCAACCACCAGGGCTCTCATTTCTCCTCCATCTCACGATCCATCCATCCCACCTCAATCTGTTGCTGTGTTTGAACATTTTGAACCAGTCTCTCTGTCCTCTCTAGAGCAGGTCATGTTCATTCAACCTTTATTTAGTCAGGTAAATCTTTTGAACCTCATGGGCTCATTTACGAAAGCGACCTGCTAAAACTAAAGAACAATGAACAGCAGTGATAGAATTTCATTAAACAATAAACAAACAAACAATAAACAATAGAAAACAAAAAGAGAGAAAAAAACAAAATATATATTTTTTTTTTTCTATTTTTTTTTTTTTTAACAAAGTATCAAAAAACTAGCAAAACATTATAAGGTAGACGTATAAAATCAAAGACAGGAACAAATCTGCATTGGTTTTTGCCAGGATTCCAACAGATTCTGAAAACCATTTAGAGAAGTCAAGGTCGAGAGCTTCAGATCTTTTTGTAAGATATTCCATGAAGCAGGAGCAGAGTAGGAGAAGGCCCTTTTTCCAAGTTCAGTCCTCACTGACGGAACACTGCAGGTAATCATGTCCTGAGAGCGCACGCTGTAGCTGCACTCACGCAAAGACATGTAGGAGGAGATGTATGAGGGCAGCAGACCAAGAAGTGATTTAAATGTGCAGCCTGAAACCATCTGGCTCCCCCTTCGATGTGGTCCCCCCTCGGCTTGTAAAGGAGGTTTTTCACACTCTAGGTCCCTCCATTCTCTCGATTGTAAATAGCAGTCTATCCTCGGGTGTGGTGCCAAAATCATTAAAACATGCTGCTGTTCAACCCCTCCTGAAAAAACCAAACCTCGACCCGTCAGTATTATCCAATTTCAGGCCTGTCTCCAGACTCCCATTTGTTTCTAAACTTCTAGAGAAAATAGTTGAGTCCCAACTAAAGTGCTTCCTGGAGGATCACGCTATCCCCGAGCTATTCCAGTCTGGCTTCAAATCCCTCCACAGCACTGAGACTGCCCTACTGAAGGTTTTTAACGACATCTTTCTATCCACAGATACTGGTGACTCTGTGCTGCTTGTCCTATTGGACCTCACATCCGCTTTCGACACCATCGACCATGAGATCCTCATTGCTAGGTTGGAGCAGTGGGTGGGCATCTCAGGATCAGCCCTAAACTGGTTCAGATCCTACCTCTCTGACAGGTCTTTTTGTGTGTCCATCAATGATTTTACTTCTGCAGTGGCGGCTCTTAAATGGGGGGTTCCGCAGGGGTCCATCCTGGGTCCTCTCTTGTTCTCCTTATACCTGCTGCCACTCGGTGCTATTTTCCGGAAACACAATATACCTTTCCACTTCTACGCTGATGACTGTCAAATCTACTTCCCCCTAAGACAAAATGGTACAGGCTCTATTCAACCTCTGCTCGACTGCCTGGCTGACATCAGGGACTGGATGGCTTTAAATTTCTTAAGCTTCAATGATAAGAAGTCTGAAGCCATATTGTTCCTTCCCAATGACACAACCTCAAACCACTGCATTGACCTGTCTGCTCTACCCCTGTCCGAAAAACAAAAAGTCACAAATCTGGGAGTGATAATGGATCCTTCCATGAAACTCAACAGTCATGTAAACATGATCGTCAAATCCTGTTTTTTCCAGCTGAGGCGTCTGTCTAAGCTGAAGCCCATATTATCCAAAAACACCTGGAGACAGTGATTCACGCATTCATTACATCTAGGCTTGATTACTGCAATTCACTTCTGTTTGGCGTCAGTCAAGCCACCATTGCACGATTACAACTGGTTCAGAACGCAGCTGCCCGATTTTTAACCAGCACACGCAAAAGAGAGCACATTACACCAGTCTTGGCCTCCCTTCACTGGCTACCGGTTCATCTTCGAATCCAATTCAAAATTCTCATGTATGTCTACAAATCGCTGAACAGTCTCGCCCCCGCCTATCTCTCGGATCTGATACACCCATATGTCCCTCCACGTGCTTTGAGGTCAGAGGATCAGGTACTCTTAATAGTTCCAGAAACTCGCCTTAAGCGCAGGGGTGACAGGGCGTTCTCTGTAGCAGGCCCAAGACTCTGGAACGAGTTACCGCTGCTCATCAAACAGGCCCCCTCCCTCTCGGTTTTCAAATCCCGGTTAAAAACTCACTACTACTCCATTGCTTTCAATGCCAGCTGATTTGTATTGGATCGTTTGATTTATGATCTGCAATGTTTTTATGTTTTTCGTGTTGTACTTCATTGTCTGTGTTGCCTGTTGCGTGTTTGTTTGTCCAGCACTTTGGTGTGGACTTGTTCCTGTTTAAAGTGCTTTATAAATAAAATGGTATGGTATGGTAT
>JBBPBX010018640.1:0-23746 GCA_038048925.1 Garcialebias charrua | reverse complement strand
TGCTGTTTTATAAACTGGTTTTGAGCTGCACCTTAATTTTATATAAAAATATTGAAGTTCTCAAGACCTTGTTTTATGACTTTGTAAACACATCTTTCAGAATACTTTAAAAAATAATTTTTAGCATATAAATAGTATTGTGCAAGTATTGTTAAGCAAACTTACAAGTGCAACATAACAATTACAATGACAACATGGTATTAGTTTTAGAAATTCAAAAATTTAACTTAAATGATAAAATAAACTGTAAACTAGAAGTAAATAACAAGTGCATTGGAAGTATATGAAAAAGTGTACTAGTGGTATACTTTAAGTATACTGTAATAAACTAAAGTATGAACTAGAAGTATATAACAAGTGCATTTGGAGTATAAAAAAAGTATACTAGTGTTATACTTGAAGTATACTTCAATAAACCAAAATATGATCTTGAAGTACACTATAAGTACACTGGAAGTCTAATTAAAAGTGTACTACTAGTATACTTTAAGTATACTTAAATGGGCCAATTTAGTCCCAAAAAAGTATTTTGTAAGTAAACTGCGAGTATACTTAAAAGTACACTTAGAGACATATACTTTATATACTTAAGTATACTTAACAACATATACTTAAAGTATACTTCTTTTTGGTAAGGGTAGACTTAGACACTGAGATGCCATGATATGAGGCAGTTAAACATAAATCATCCTTTCTACAGACATTCATTCAACCTTTATTTATACAGGCTAGCCTCGTTGAGTCACGGGGACTCATTTACAAGAGGGACCTGTCTCACTCACACCAAACAACCATCCACTCTCACACTCACACCTAGGGTCAATTTAGAGTCACCAATCAGCCTAACAAGCATGTTTTTTGGTCTGTGGGAGGAAACCGGAGTACCCGGAGGAAACCCACGCATGCACGGGGAGAACATGCAAACTCCACCCAGAAAGGCCCCCGGACCAGGATTTGAACCGGCAACCTTCTTGCTGAGAGGCAGCAGCTCTACCAGTTGTGCCACCGTGCTGCCCATCAAACTGTTGTACAGAAGGATTACTTACAAACTCTTCCACTTTAAACTGTGCCATGCTCAAAATTACCGGACGAGAACCCCCACTTATGTTACATCCCTCTTAATAGAAGTTAGTCATGGCACTGGGGTGTAACACAAACCAAGTAAGTAAACCTCAAGCAGTTGATGTCCATAGATAATTTATTTATTTTACAATTATGAAAGGGTAACATAACAAAAGTATAATCCCAAAACAGTGGAGCTTTAAGCTTCAGGGTCTCCAAGGCCAAAACAACAAACAAAACACCCCCTCTAATTATGAAAACAAAATATATCTGGCTTAGAATAAACTCAAAAGTACAAGGGCTAAACTCCCTGCCTGACCATAAAACAGGAGAAAAGAGTTAGAACAAAACTGGCAGAAAACCCCTACCAACTTCCACTGTGAGACTGCTAAAACACCAAACTACTGTACAGCTTTTCAAAGCACAATCCAACAACAAGATCACACCAGATCAAGGCCCAAGAGGAAGGGACTTGACACATCTAAGGCGAAGCTCTTTATGGAGCAGCTGATGAGCTGTAACACCAGACATCTGTGGCAGCAAGGTAGACCTGAAACACAGGAAAGGATAAGAAAATGTGTCTCATGAAGAGAGCTCCCCCTACTGGAGGTCAGGGACCATAACACATGAACACAGACAATACTACACATCCCCACTTACCAAAAAGTCCAGTCAGCCAACCATCCAGGGGTTGTCTTCACTTGGGTGTTCGTGCATTGTTTTAGACTAAGCATACAGGGCTTCTATTGCCTGCGTAACGGACATTATTTCCAAAACCTAGCATACACACACCCTTTGTATTCATAAGAGAAGTGGGGGCTATAGTTGTTCAGCCAATCCTTCTACAACAACTCAAGTCAAATTAATCAGTCGCAACACATTATAAGGGGTGTAATGAATTCAACATTTTTATTGGGGATGATGGGGAACTGGGTGCCAAAGTTTGGGAAGCTCTCAAATCCGGCAGCAACCCAATCAGTCAGCTTATATTCATCTGGAACTCCCCTATGGACTCCAATCGCATCAATATAAGTAGGACTGTTTGCATGCAGGTTAAATTTTGAATTTATGCTACGGCGCGCTAAAATGTGTCCACACCTCTCACCTGGGTGTACTCTTCGGTCCATGTGACAAATTGTGTGTTCAAAAAGTATTTTAGGAGCAAGGGGTGCTACTAAACTGATGAGTGGCTGAGTGGAGTTTGCATTGTCCTGAAACGCACCAAACTGTTCACACAAGAAAATAACACCACACGTTATCCCTGCTAAAATCCCCTAAACCAGGGTCATTCTCCAGGGGTTTTGTAACAAACCCATGTTATTTGAAAATAGTAGACTGTTTAAACTATATTAGTTCTTGTCCCTTTTCAATAAAACTATTGTACTCCGTTCTCCCAAAATGACCAAATAAAAGACAACAACCACAATTAATTTTCAACCCTTTCCCTAGGTGTTTCGGCGCGTTGATAAGTTGAGAGGCCCTCCCAGGTGAGGAGTCCTTTGCTGTCCAGCGGTGATGACATTTCTAGGACCGCAGAGATTTCTTCATGTGTGTGAGAGTCTCTATATCAATATGTTTTAAGCTTTTCTAGTGATGTGTATGCACTGGAGAGCCCTAAGTCAGTGGGTCCGTCTTCTCGCTTTTTCTTGGGGGACAAGTTCACTTCAGTTTTTTTATCTATTTGTATGTCAGGCCTTGGAGACTCGTTTCTCATTTTCTTGCCTCCGACTGTTTTATGTCAGGCCACCTACCCTGACAAAGTGGGGTAGAAGGGGTGTATTGGAGCTTTCTTGGCTTATCGAGTCACTGGCCTCGATACAGTGGGGGTAGTCAGGTCACTTGCATCGACCAGATTGATTCTGACTTGGTCCAGTGATCGGTTCGGCTCTTTTGTGGGGTGCACTGGCTCCAGTGTCACCCTTTCCCTTGAGACGGACATGGTGAGGTCCAGTTCACCTCGGTTCAGCCCACTTCGGTTTGATCACCTTCAGTAGGACCCACTCCGTGGTATGGGACCTCCCAGCTTCTTCTCTCTCTCCTTCGGTTTTGTCACCTGTGAATCAAAGCCTAACACCAAAGTTCTCAATTCTTTAACATTTGATTTGTACCTGTATTCCTCTGTTTCTTCTCCCAGGGTCAGAGCAGTAGCTGAACCCAGAGACTGCCTTCCTCTTACTCGCCGCCTGTAATACAAAATCTGCAAACATCTTAAGCTTCGTTGTCTAGGGGTCTGTGTTCAGATCTTCTCTAATTTTACTGTCTCCTTTTATCCTAGCTGGTTAACCATGTGGTTCTCCATAGGTCATGTGATGTTCCTGTGTTTAGTTCCTGTTTGGTGCTTGTAATGTTTTAATCAGCTTCTTCCTAATGAAGTCAGTGTAAACTTCACAACAATAGACATCCTAAGCAAATAACCACATTCCAAACTTATCAGTCCAATTTCAGCACTCTAGGGCAGGTGACTCTGTATTTTTCATTCATTCATTCATTCATTCAACCTTTATTTATACAGGCTAGCCTCGTTGAGTCACGGGGACTCATTTACAAGAGGGACCTGTCTCACTCACACCAAACAACCATCCACTCTCACACTCACACCTAGGGTTACATTAGGGTTAATGTATTTTCTATCTCTACCACTAAATGGGTTTGTTAATATAAAATATTTCATTCTTACTTCTACACTCCAATGATTTTATAGTACAACAACATAAATCACATTCCTTTTGTACTTTCATCCCATTTTTTCATGTTCACAAACCTGAACCTCAAAAGGATATGCTTGATATGTTCTACCCTTCATGATGCAGGGGGAGGGCGCTTCGCATCATGAAGGACTCCACTCATCCTGCACGTAGTCTTTTCCAGCCCTTCCCTTCAAGCAGGTGGCGGAGGAGCTTTCAGAGCAAGACCACCAGGCTCAGAAACAGTTTCTTCCCTGCAGCTGTCAGACTCCTGAACTCAAGCTGCACTTAATTCAGCTTCATCTTACATTTTTTAATTTTTTATTTATTATATACTCTTGTATTTATTTATTTATTAATTGTTAGGCTTCTTAATCTGGTACCCGAGTCCAAATTTCTTACCATAAACATGCAAATGTGAGCTGGTATGACAAAAATATCCTTGAATCAAAGCAAAAATAGCTAAAGTGATAGTAGCTGAGAGACACCCCTAACAAATAATGTGAGTGCAAACAGATAACACAAGATCTTTAAAACTTCAGCATGCAAGGTGGTTGTGTAGTAGTCCCTCGTTTATCACACCGGTTCCGTCCATTGCCCACCCGCGATAAGTGAAAAAACACAAAGTAGGGATACAGTCGTTCAGGTTCAAGTACAGTAAACTTTGTCGTGACGTACCAGGCTGCAATCACACTCACTGATCACCTGTTACTCCCAATCTCCCTCCTTGTGTAAATAATTAAAATTTAAATACTGTAATATTTTAAATTAACAATCCATGGATTCCATCCATCCATCCATCCATTTTCTTCCGCTTATCCGGGGTCGGGTCGCGGGGGTAGCAGCCTAAGTAGGGAGGCCCAGACTTCCCTCTCCCCAGCCACTTGGAGCAGCTCCTCTGGGGGAATCCCAAGGCGTTCCCAGGCCAGCCGAGAAACATAGTCCCTCCAGCGTATCCTGGGTCTTCCTCTGGGTCTCCTCCCGGTGGGACATGCCCGGAACACCTCACCAGGGAGGCGTCCAGGAGGCATCCTAACCAGATGCCCGAGCCACCTCAACTGGCTCCTCTCGATGTGGAGAAGCAGCGGCTCTACTCCGAGTCCCTCCCGGATGACTGAGCTTCTCACCCTATCTCTAAGGGAGAGTCCAGCCACCCTGCGGAGAAAACTCATTTCAGCCGCTTGTATCCGAGATCTTGTTCTTTCGGTCATAACCCAAAGCTCATGACCATAGATGAGGGTGGGAACGTAGATCGATCGGTAAATTGAGAGCTTTGCCTTTTGACTCAGCTCTCTCTTCACCACGACAGACCGGTACAGCGCCCGCTTCACTGCGGACGCTGCACCTATCCGCCTATCGATCTCACGCTCCAGTTTTCCCTCATTCGTGAACAAGATCCCGAGATACTTAAACTCCTCCACTTGGGGCAGGACCTCCTCCCCGACCCGGAGAGGGCATGCTACCCTTTTCCGGCTCAAGACCATGGCCTCGGATTTGGAGGAACTGATCCTCATCCCGGCCGCATCACATTCAGCTGCAAACCGCTCCAGCGAAAGCTGTAGATCACGAGCTGATGAAGCCAATAGGACCACATCATCTGCAAAAAACAGAGAAGCGATTCTAAGGCCACCAAAACGGATCCTCTCAACACCTTGGCTGCGCCTAGAAATTCTGTCCATAAAAGTTATAAACAGAATCGGTGACAAAGGGCAACCTTGGCGGAGTCCAACTCTCACCGGAAACGAGCCTGACTTACTGCCGGCAATGCGGACCAAGCTCTGACACCGGTCGTACAGGGACCTAACAGCCCATATCAATGGGCCTGGTACCCCATACTCCCGGAGTACCCCCCACAGAACCCCCCGAGGGACGCGGTCGAATGCCTTTTCCAAGTCTACAAAGCACATGTAAACTGGTTGGGCAAACTCCCACGCACCCTCCAGGACCCTGTTGAGGGTGTAGAGCTGGTCTAGTGTTCCACGACCAGGACGAAAACCACACTGCTCCTCCTGAATCCGAGGTTCGAGGTGAGGGACGAGACAAAGCGCAGCCCACAAGACCCCTTATGATGAATAATATAAATGGAAACAATGTTCCCTCGCCCGGACGCGGGTCACCGGGGCCCCACTCTGGAGCCAGGCCCGGAGGAGGGGCACGTTGGCGAGCGCCTGGTGGCCGGGCTTTCACCCATGGAGCTCGGCCGGGCACAGCCCGAAGAGGAGACGTGGGTCCCCCTTCCCATAGGCTCACCACCTGTGGGAGGGGCCAAAGGGGTCGGGTGCATTGTGGAATGGGTGGTGGCCGAGGGCGGGGACCCTGGCGGTCTGATCCTCGGCTACAGAAGCTGGCCATTGGGACATGGAATGTCACCTCTCTGGTGGGGAAGGAGCCTGAGCTAGTGTGTGAGGTTGAGAGGTTCCGGCTAGAAATAGTCGGACTCACCTCAACGCATGGCTCTGGCTCTGGAACCAGTTTCCTTGAGAGGGGTTGGACACTCTTCCACTCTGGAGTTGCCCCTGGTGAGAGGCGCCGAGCAGGAGTGGGCATACTTGTTGCCCCCCATCTTGGTGCCTGTACGTTGGGGTTCACCCCGGTGAACGAGAGGGTAGCCTCCCTTCGCCTACGTGTGGGGGGACGGGCTCTGACTGTTGTTTGTGCCTATGCGCCGAACGGCAGCGCAGATTACCCACCCTTTTTGGAGTCCTTGGAGGGGGTATTGGAGGGTGCGCCTCCTGGGGACTCCCTTGTTCTGCTGGGGGACTTCAACGCTCACGTGGGCAATGACAGTGAGACCTGGAGGGGTGTGGTTGGGAGGAACGGCCCCCCTGATCTGAACCCGAGTGGTGTTCTGTTGTTGGACTTCTGTGCTCGTCATGGATTGTCCATAACGAACACCATGTTCAGGCATAAGGGTGTCCATATGTGCTCTTGGCACCAGGACACCCTAGGTCGTAGTTCAATGATCGACTTTGTTGTCGTCTCATCTGATCTGCGGCCGCATGTCCTGGACACTCGGGTGAAGAGAGGGGCGGAGCTGTCAACTGACCACTACCTGGTGGTGAGTTGGCTCCGATGGTGGGGGAGGATGCCGGTCAGACCTGGCAGACCCAAACGTATTGTGAGGGTCTGCTGGGAACGTCTGGCAGAGTCTCCCGTAAGACGGAGCTTTAACTCCCACCTCCGGGAGAGCTTTGAACACGTTCCGAGGGAGGCGGGGGACATTGAGCCCGAGTGGGCCATGTTTCGCGCCTCTATTGTCGAGGCAGCTTATCGGAGTTGTGGCCGCAAGGTTGTTGGTGCCTGTCGTGGTGGCAACCCTCGAACCCGGTGGTGGACACCGGCGGTGAGGGATGCTGTCAAGCTGAAGAAGGAGTCCTATTGGGCCTTTTTGGCCTGTGGGACCCCGGAAGCAGCAGATAGGTACCGGCAGTCCAAGCGGCATGCGGCTCGGGTGGTTGCTGAGGCAAAAACTCGGGCGTGGGAGGAGTTCGGAGAGGCCATGGAGAATGACTTCCGTACGGCTTCGAGGCGATTCTGGTCCACCATCCGGCGTCTCAGGGGGGGAAAGCGGTACGCGACCAACACCATTTATGGTGGGGATGGCGTGCTGTTGACCTCAACTCGGGATGTTGTGAGTCGGTGGGCGGAATACTTCGAAGACCTCCTCAATCCTACTGGCACGTCTTCCACTGAGGAAGCGGAGCCTGGGGACTTTGGGTCGGGCTCTCCAATCTCTGGTGCTGAGGTCGCCGAGGTGGTTAAAAAGCTCCGCGGTGGCAAGGCTCCGGGGGTGGATGAGATTCGTCCTGAGTTCCTTAGGGCTCTGGATGTTGTGGGGTTGTGTTGGCTTACGCGACTCTGCAATATCGCGTGGACATCGGGGGCAGTTCCCTTGGATTGGCAGACTGGGGTGGTGGTTCCCCTATTCAAAAAGGGGGACCGTAGGGTGTGTTCCAACTATAGAGGGATCACACTCTTAAGCCTCCCTGGTAAGGTCTATTCAGGGGTTCTGGAGAGGAGGGTCCGTCGGATAGTCGAACCTCGGATTCAGGAGGAGCAATCCATGGATTGTTAATTTAAAATCAGTGTTGGACATATGAACGCTAGATAGCGCTAAAGCGCTAATCCGCTTACAGTGGACCTAAACTTTTTGTCAGCGTTTTTGTGGTTTGACTAACTTTTATAATTCATAAGCGGATTTGTGCTATTTTTATTTAAAATGCAGTACCGCTAATAACTAATTATCTATCAGTAAAAACCAATAAACTTATTTACAAGCTCTTATGCGCTGCTTGTTTTACCTTTTTCCCCACCGTAAAGAGCAGAGAGGAGGGAGGGTGTGAGGGGGAGCAGAGGGGAGAACAGACTCGGATCTACCATGTAGGTAAATGATGCCGTTGCCTGGGGATCCCATCAGCATGGGGCCCCGGCCCCGCCGCGCCCCGGCCAGTCACCTACATCCCTAACATTGATCCTGCTTGTTAATGTACATTTAACATAAAAATAATTATAGTTACGATGAAAACGATCATTAAATACGCAATAAAAAAACGGTCGATTTCTTTATCCCCCTACTAAAAATGGACTATTCCATCTTGACATCTTCCGGGTCAGAGGTGAACTCAGGGGCTAATTCTGTGGCTAGCTGGCTGCGCTCGGTCTCTTCATAAATCCGCAGAGAACCCCGCTGTTTCAAGCCAAATTAACGCGGCCGGAGGATTTTATTGTGTGTTTTGTGTCGACCATTTGACGGTGAGTCGTTATTTTTATGTATTTTAGTTACTTTTCATTAAATCTGTTGACTACCTATAGACGCTAACTCTGTGTCCAGCTGGTTGGTTGTGCTGGGTTACTAATGGATAAATCCGCAGAGAACCCCGCTGTTTCAAGCCAAATTAACGTGGCCGGAGGATTTTATTGTGTGTTTTGTGTCGACCATTCGACGGTGAGTCGTTAGTTTTATGTATTTGGGTTACTTTTATGTATAAATGCGGTGGCGACACACCCGTGTATTTGAGATTTAAAAGTGGTTTTAGGGATTAAAAGATCATTCTATTTTTTGTTAATTTCGTGGCCGAATAGAATATATGTACGTAAAGTATTAAATAAATCCTTTGATTTTTGTAATTTCATCCTTTTAGGATCATTTTTGTTACTTTTCAGTTGGCAGTGTAGTGCAAATATTGATAACGCTGCCGGCTATATATAAATATATATATATATATATATATATATATATATATATATATATATATATATATATATATATATATATATATATATATATATATATATATATATATATATATATATATATATATATATATATATATATATATTCATTCATTCATTCAACCTTTATTTATACAGGCTAGCCTCGTTGAGTCACGGGGACTCATTTACAAGAGGGACCTGTCTCACTCACACCAAACAACCATCCACTCTCACACTCACACCTAGGGTCAATTTAGAGTCACCAATCAGCCTAACATGCATGTTTTTTGGTCTGTGGGAGGAAACCGGAGTACCCGGAGGAAACCCACGCATGCACGGGGAGAACATGCAAACTCCACCCAGAAAGGCCCCGGACCGGGATTTGAACCGGCAACCTTCTCGCTGAGAGGCAGCAGCTCTACCAGTTGTGCCACCGTGCTGCCATATATATATATATATATATATATATATATATATATATATATATATATATATATATATAATATAAATATATAAATAGCGGATTAGATTAGCTTCCCCTAATTTTCACAAGACATTTGTGCTTTTGAAATTGTGGACCTAAAAAAATTAATAAGTGTTTAAGAAATTGTGGAACTAATTTTTTAATTAGCGTTGCCCACCACTGTTTAAAATATTACAGTATTTAAATGAGAAGTGCAACAGGACATCAAAGGGTTAACCCTTCACACAGCTCTGTAGCACGGAGCAGAAATGTACTTCTTGATCAATTACACTGAAACAACTGAACACAGTATTTCTAAAATAATTAAACATTACTTCTACACTTTTGTGATTATGATGATTTTACAATGTGACATACTTTGAATTTTAAGTTGGAAGACAAAAATTATTATTAGTATTAAATAATAATAATAATATTAATATTAATATTAAACATTATTGTTATTGTAAAATAAATTTGTATGTATCCTTTATGATTGTCTATTGATGTCGTTGTTGTCCATTGTTGTCATCATTCTTTGTTAAAATCAGGTCTCTCTTGTAAATCACACATTTGTCATATTGTAAAGTTTGCAGATGATACAGCGGTGGTGGGATGCATCACAAACAATGATGAGTCCAGCTACAGACAGGAGGTGGAACATCTGGAGAGCTGGTGCAAAGAGAATAATCTTCACATGAATGTGAAGAAGACAAAGGAGATGATTGTGGACTTCAGAAGGAACAAACACACCCATGCCCCACTGAAAATAGGTGGGTCTGCAGTGGAAGTGGTCTCCAGCTACAAATACTTGGGTGTACACATGAATGATAACCTCAGCTGGAGCAACAACACCACCAGCCTGATCAAGAAAGGTCATCAGAGACTCTACTTCCTCAGACGGCTGAGACGAGCTGGTCTGAGCAGCCCAGTCCTCACCTCCTTCTACAGGTGTGCAGTGGAGAGCATCCTGTGCTCCAGCATCAACGTGTGGCATGGAGGCTGCACAGTTGCAGAGAGGAAAGCTCTACAGAGAGTGGTGAAGGCTGCACAGAAGTCTGTTGGAGTCAGTCTCCCCACCATCACAGACATTTACACCTCCAGATGCAGGAAAAGAGCCACCTGCATCATGAAAGACCTCACTCACCCAGCACACACACTCTTTGCCCCACTCCCCTCAGGACGGAGGTTGAGGAGCATCAAATGTAGAACCACTAGACTGAGGAACAGCTTCTACCCTGAGGCTGTTAGACTCATGAATAAATAAATAATAAGAATAATCACTGTGAAATATCACATCATGCTGATGCTGATCTGTTTTCTTGTTGCTGTGTTCATCTGTGATCTCATCTGTGACCATCTGCTCATACAGACTCATGTTCGTGCTGCTGTTTATAATGATGTTTTTCCACTACATTAGGGCTTAGTGTATTACTAGTTGATGTTTTTCTTAGTTAATCCTAGATGTTATTACTGTTTTTCTCTTGCATTTGTTGTTGGATGTAACTGGGACCCTGTGTACATAATCTGGTTTTCATCACATGTACCACATGCGGTGCAAATGACAATAAAGACTCTCTGACTCTAAATGAGTCCCCGAGGCTCAATGGGATTAACCTGTAGAAATAAAGGTTGAATGAAAAGTTATTAAAAGAGTATCGGAGCAGCTGAGCAGCAAAGTGTTAAACCTTCACGAAGCTGCCTCAGCATGGAGGAGAAATGCAGGAGGGAACTTCCTCCTGCATTTGTGGGCTGCACACAGGTGAAAATCATTTAAAATAATTTATTTTAAATTAACAATCCATGGCTCATCTATCAATTTGTGTGTCATGTCCAATCTTACTTTGAAAAACAGCGATATAGCGAGTCTGCGAAAAACGAACCGCAAAGTAGCGAGGGACTACTCGGTGTGAGACAGGGTAGCATCCTGTCTCCCTTTTTGTTCAATGTTTATATGGATAATAATAATAATAATGAATCCAATTTAAAACGCACTTTTCATTAATGAAAATCTCAAAGTGCTACAAGGAGCAACAGAATTAAATGACAATAAACAAATAAAACAATTAAAATCAATAACAATATCAGCTAAGATCAAAAGTAGAATCATGAGGAGGTAGAGTATGCTTGGTCGAAAAGAAAGGTCTTCAAGTCGCTCTTAAAGTCAACCACAGACTGTGGGGCTCTTAGACAGTCAGGAAGAGAGTTCCACAGGCGGGGGGCAGCCACACTGAAAGCCCGGTCTCCCATGGTCCTTAATTTGGTTCTCGGAATGTGAAGGAGATTGCTGTTCTGTGACCGCAGCGACGGGTGGATGAGTATGGAATAAGAATATCCTTCAGATAATCTGGTGAAGTTCCGTGTAAGCATTGATGTGTAATGAGAGCAGTTTTGTACTGAATTCTGTAGGTGACAGGAAGCCAATGAAGGTTATGGAGAATGGGTGTAATATGTTCAAATTTACGAACTCTCAACAAGATCCTTGCTGCACTGTTTTGAATATATTGAAGTTTCTGAAGGTTTTTGCCAGGGATTCCAATAAACAGGGAGTTGCAGTAGTCGAGCCTGGAGGAGACAAAAGCATGGACGAGCTTCTCAGCATCGGAAAAAGTTAGGGATGGGCGAAGTCTGGAGATGTTTCGAAGATGGAAGAAGCAAGTTTTAAACAGATGCTTAATGTGATTTTCAAATGTAAGATTGGAGTCCATTTTTATTCCAAGATTAGTAACAGAGGTGGAGAGGGGGATGTCTTGTCCAGAAAAGGAAAGTCTTGTTATAGGAGATGTTTGTACCTGGTGAGGGGTGCCAATCAGTATGGCCTCAGTCTTGGAGCAGTTTAATTGAAGAAAGTTCTGATTCATCCATGCCCTAATTGCCTCCAGGCAGGCAGAGAGGGCAGTGAGTGAAGATGGAGATGACAAGGTGGAAGATGAGGATGCTCCAGTCCTGATGTAAAGCTGTGTATCGTCGGCATAACAGTGAAAAGAAATGTTGAACTGATTAATAATTTGACCTAAAGGCAGCATGTAAAGGGAAAACAGCAGGGGCCCCAGAACTGACCCCTGAGGGACACCACAGGAGACACAAACCTGGATGACCTGTCAAAGCTTTTAAATGACTGTGGAACAGGTTGTAGGGTGGGAAATAAAGTAATCAACCATCTTATGTATGCCGATGATTTAGTAATCTTCTGTCCCTATTCTGCTGGCCTTCAAGAACTGCTGCAGGTGTGCTCTGTTTATGGAAGTGACTTTAATATAAAATATAATGCGAAGAAAAGCAACATCATGATTGTGCGGAGCAGAGAAGACTCAAAGTTGAAGTTCCCTGACTTCTTTCTGTCGGGCAACACCTGGATGTCAGTGATGAATATAAATATTTGGGGCACTATTTGACTGCAGACCTGTCAGATGATAGAGACATTTACAGACAATGTCGTATGCTCTATGGACAAGCTAACACGCTGATCCGTAGGTTTGGAATGTGCTCAACATCTGTTAAGATCCAACTCTTTAAGGCCTACTGCACTCCTTTGTACACCGCTCACCTGTGGAGACGTTATAAAAAGAGCAGTATGTATAGACTAACTGTGGCATATAATGATGGCCTTCGGATGATGCTGAGGGTACCTCGATGGAGCAGTGCGAGCAAAATGTTTGCAGATGCAGGTGTGCCTACCTGCCAAGCGGTGCTGCGTAACCTCATGTATAGATGCATGTGTAGATTGTCTGTATCTGAAAACTGCATCATCACTACACTGACCAACCCTGGACTAAGCTCTGTGAGATATTTTTCTATTTTGGGGACTCATTGGCGGATGAGCCTCTATAGGAAAGCTTTTTAGTCTTTTATTCTTATTTTATTTTTTTATAGGAAAGCTTTTTAATCTTTTTTATGTTTTACTCTTTTTATATACATATATGGATCTTGTATTGTATCTGAAATAAAGAAACTACTACTACTACTACTACCGTATTTTTTGGAGTATAGGTCGCACCTTTTTACATTTTTTTCAAGGCCTGCGACCTATACTCAGGTGCGACCTATATATGGCTTTTTATCACTTTCGGCGAAACAAATTTTTAAATCCAGCTCATTTCACAATTACGTTCATTTATTAAGGAAAAGTTCAGCTTAGACACATATTTGCTATAATTTTTATCAAACAAATAATTGTTTTTAAGTGTTAATCTTCTTAAAAGCCTTGCTGTGCGCTCCTGTGACAGATATTTGCAGCAGAGCTAAACGTAGGTGCCACCTATCTAGGGATTTTTCCAATCTATTGGTAATAATTGGACAATGCGACCTATATTGGGCAGCATGGTGGCACAACTGGTAGAGCTGCTGCCTCTCAGCGAGCAGGTCCCCGGTTCAAATCCCGGTCCGGGGCCTTTCTGGGTGGAGTTTGCATGTTCTCTCCGTGCATGTGTGGGTTTCCTCCGGGTACTCCGGTTTCCTCCCACAGACCAAAAAACATGCTTGTTAGGCTGATTGGTGACTCTAAATTGACCCTAGGTGTGAGTGTGAGAGTGGATGGTTGTTTGGTGTGAGTGAGACAGGTCCCTCTTGTAAATGAGTCCCCGTGACTCAACGAGGCTAGCCTGTATAAATAAAGGTTGAATGAATGAATGAATACTCCAGTGTGACCTATACGCCAAAAAATACGGTACATACAATTAGTTAATTGTCAATGCAGTAAAAAAACAGCTTTTTTTCTTCTTTTTTTCCTTTAGGTTTTAAAGTTGGTGAAGAAATGGAAGAAAACTTCACACATACCCTTAAACTTCTATTCATTAGCTTCATATTCACACACACACACACCACACACACACACACACACACACACACACACACACACACACACACACACACACACACACAGGTTTGTCAATGTGGTTTAGCCGGACTTTTTCGCCAAACCCGCCCGAAGGTGTAATACGGGGTCTACCCCTTCCCGAGGTCCTAGCGACCTGGGACCAAGCTCAGAGCACTCTAAAAATTTTGAAAAAAATTTGGGTCACTTTAGCTTTCCGATAGGAGCTTCACAGCACGTTTTACCACCCAGACTCCAGTGTGGTTTACAAGGACGTCAAAAAATGTGGTTTATGAGGACAAACATGCATTATGGGGTCTTTAAAGGGACATTTAAACTCCGCCTACTTAACATAAAATTAACATAAAACACACAAATGTGACAGGAGGACAAACATGCATTATGGGGTCTTTAAAGGGACATTTAAACTCCGCCTACTTAACATAAAATTAACATAAAACACACAAATGTGACAGGACACTGCATTAGGAGAACAGTTTTTTGAACTGATTTTATTAAACAAATTAGGCACATACTTTATTTATATTCACTAACAAATCTTCAAATGTTTAAAATAAAATAAAACTTAAATGTTTCAAATAAAATAAAATAAAAACTTAAATTCTGTTGACATATTTACATTATTATAAAACATATTAACATTATATACATATTTCTAAAACAAAATTTTACTTTTTCTGCAGGGTTAATCACAACCTAATGTAAAGTACAGGGGATCCCCGACTTACGAGCGACGAAAGAGTTCCTCAGTCTGAGATGACATATTTACATTTTATAAAACATTAACATTACAAACTTGTACATATTTCTAAAACAAAATTTTACTTTTTCTGCAGGGTTAATCACAACCCAATGTAAAGTACAGGTGATCCCTGACTTATGAGCGATGAAAGACTTCTGAGATGACATATTTACATATTATAAAACATTAACATTACAAACTTGTACATATTTCTAAAACAAAATTGTACTTTTTTTACAGGGTTCACCACAACCCACTGTAAAGTACAGGTGATCCCCGACTTACGAGCGACGAAAGAGTTCCTCAGTCTGAGATGACATATTTACATATTATAAAACATTAACATTACAAACTTGTACATATTTCTAAAACAAAATTGTACTTTTTTTACACGGTTCACCACAACCCACTGTAAAGTACAGGTGATCCCCGACTTACGAGCGATGAAAGAGTTCCTCAGTCTGAGATGACATATTTACATATTATAAAACATTAACATTATAAACTTGTACATATTTCTAAAACAAAATTGTACTTTTTTTACACGGTTCACCACAACCCACTGTAAAGTACAGGTTATCCCTAACTTACGAGTGACGAAAGACATCCTCAGTCTGAGATGCTGTATTCAGCTCAGTCTTATAAAGACTTCCTTAGTCTGAGATGTTGTATTCAGCTGAGTCTTATAAATAAAGACTTCCTGATGACAGCCAAAACCAGCTGCTCACATGATCAAGGAGGACCATCAGCCTAAACATTGCCCATTTTCTACATCCATCCATTATCTTTACCCGTTTCTTCCATTTTGGGTCACGGGGGTCGCCGGTGCCCATATCCAGCAATCATAGGGCAAGGGGCGGGGTGCACCTTTCACGGTTCGCAAGTTTATCACAGGGCATCACATTTGTTACATGAAAACATAAAACACTAGAAAGCTTGTTGAACAAGACACATACTAAAATTAAAATACCCTGATGAATGCTCAATAATTCTAGTAGAATAATCAAAAAAGCTAAGTCTGGTCCTCAGGACATTCAAAAAAACAACACAAAGAAAAGCAAAAAAAAAAAACTGGAAATGTTTAGTCTTTTGTCCAAGTCTGGAGATAATGTATTCAACTCAGTATTATAAATAAAGATTTCCTCAGTGTGAGGTGCTGCATTCAGCTTAGTCTCATAAATAGCACCCTCTCACAGTGGATCAACCAGTTTGCAGGTCCTCCTTGATCATGAGAGCAGCTGGTTTTGGCTGTCATCAGCAAATTGGTTGATCCACTGTGAGAGGGTGCTATTTATAAGACTGAGCTGAATGCAACATCTCAGATTGAGGAAACCTTTCGGACAAATGACTTCCACAGTCTTGGATGCTGTACTCAGCTCAGTCTTATAAATAAATACTTCCTCAGTCTGAGGTACTGCATTCAGCTCAGTCTTATAAATAGCACCCTCTCACAGTGGATCAACGAGTTTGCTGAACAGCCAAAACCAGCTGCTCTCATGATCAAGGAGGACCTGCAAACTGGTTGATCCACTGTGAGAGGGTGTTATTTATAAGACTGAGCTGAATGCAGCACCTCAGACTGAAGACGTGTTTCGGACGAATGACTTCCTCAGTCTTACATGCTATGTTCAGCTCAGTCTTATAAAAGAAGACTTCCTCGACAAAGTTTTTTTTACAGTTTTTACATCAAAGTACAATTCAAACAAAAACACTTTCATCGATTCATTGCAAACCTGTTGCTTCCTCTCACATTCCTCCTTGGTGATCAGTTCACCTCGATATTCCAAAAGAAAGTCATATTTTGCAAAGGATTTATTTGCTAAGATTCCTCAACCTAGTTATATAAATAGGAAAAATTGTATTTTTTGTTAACACTAATAAAGCTCCACATACCTTTTAAGTTCACTGATAAATTTGATGACAAGGCCCTAAATAAAGACTTCCTCAGTCTGAGGTGCTGCATTCAGCTCAGTCTCATAAATAGCAAACTCCACTTGAGATTTCATGATAGAATGCAGACTGCTTTGCCTTATGTTTTAAATGTGTTTTCTCCAATATTCCTTGTGTCAGGAGAAAAGCAACATTTTGAAGTGCTGGGAAAAACAGGGAAACTTGTGTCTGACATATTAGGATCAGATATTGCTGCTTTTTCCAGAATCTGTCCAACTTTGGACTGGCTACATTGAAGGGGGACACAGAGACATCTGGACAAGTCTCAGTCTATCACAGGGACACATTTACAAGTCTCCAGTCCATCACAGGGACACATTTACAAGTCACCAGTCCATCACAGGGACACGTGGACAAGTCTCCAGTCCATCATAGGGACACCTGGACAGGTCTCCAGTCCATCACAGGAACACATTTTTAAGTAATATAATAATAATAATAATAATAATAATAATAATAATAATAATAATAATAATAATAATAATAATAATAATAATAATAATAACTGACAAGTTATAATAATAACAAGTCTCCAGTCCATCACAGGGACACCTGGACAGGTCTCTTCTCTTAGAATTGAGAAAGCCTTTTGGATGAAGGGCGAAACGTCTTCTGCTACAAATAAAAGTCCAGTTGTTTTTTTATTGAACACATTTTTTTGATTGTAACAAAGACCTCGGTACATACCAGGCAACTAGGTTATTAGTCATTTCATTATAAAGCCAGGTTGCATAGGTACCAGGTACATACCAATTGAGTACAAGATAACATGTCATTTTATAGAATAGTCTGGTACAAAATATACATACTGGTTAAATAACCAGTATGCTACCAGTATCTGGGGTATGTACCTTTCTGTATTATGTATTAATATTGTATAAATCTGTGTTACACTTTTAAATACTTTATTTAAAAAAAAAGTTCCTCCATATTTTTTTCAACCTGTAGCTTGGATATCTTTGCCAGTTGTGTTGGGGGAGCTGGTAATCTGTAAAATTCCCTGTGAACACGGATGTCATGGCCCAAGAAGTCTGCAACCTGGTCAAGTTCATTGTTTTTTAAGTTCAAGACTTGTGAGAGCGTGGCTACATGTTTCCGTAGTTGTGTTGACCTGAGGAACTCTGGGTGCTATGCTCCACACTGGCTTGCATGAACACGCAGACTGTCCTGTCCTCTGTAGTGACTCATTGATTTAGGTCTTGCAAATAGAAATAAGTTTGTTTGTAAAACAACACATGTCTCTCTCTTACTTGCCAATAAAGTCAGTGCATCCACCACATTTGGTGCGAGTAAAACTGCAACCTTTCGGCCTCTTTTCACAATGATTTCAACCCGAGTGAAATGGCTGCAGAGCTTCTGTTCAACCGTTGACAAACCCATGGCAACATCATCATGGAGCTTGGTGGTGTCACGCTCCATAAAACTTCGTAGGTGCATCTTTGAAACCTCTCCTGCTCGTCTACGATTGAACACAATGACCTATGCAAGTGTAACTTTTGCAAGTTCTGCATAAGTCTGGGGGCTGGCTTCATCTTTCAAGGTGTTAAAGGCATTTTCTCCTGATTTATTCAGATGCTGATGCAGAAGCTTAACATCTTCAGTGAATGGTAATGTTAATGGCCTATTGTATTTGGCATGATTTTAAGTGCTAAGGGCACTATGAGACACCATCTCTGACCATTTTAATGAGCACAGTTTTTTGAATGCGTCTGACGACTTCATCAGTTGTTCATCTTCTGCCATGAGTGCTCGGCAATGAACAAGGTTACAGATTTTGTTCAGTGTATGTCCCAGTTTTATGGCAAGGCTTGTTTTTTTGTATGAACGTGTTTCTTCATCAAAGCCTGACACAGTCTTTACTGCTTGCACAACTCTCTGGAAGTTAGCAGGTTTCACAGCATCCTCTAGGTTATGTATTGCATATTTTGTGCGCAGACATATCAACAAACGGCCAACTTCATGAAGCTTTTGTCGCATGTAGTCGTATTTTGAGGGGTCTTGTCCATGTCTGTTGTGGAGTGACTGAGCAAACTGAATAATACACAGGTCATTTCTCACAGCTGAGGTAACATCGTCGGGTTTCATACTTTTAATGATCTTACAAACACCACTTCAGATTTCATGATAGAATGCAGACTCTTTAGCCAAAGCCAAACTCAGCACTTTGGCTCTTCCAGGTGGATTATCCATATCCATATTTTCTGGCTTACAAGGGCATCTACGGACATGTCTCCATAGTTGCTTTTGAACGTACATTCCTTCACAGTAGATACAGTGAATAAATGTTCCATCTACGGCCTTAGCTTTTGTCTTTCTCTTCACTTTCAAGGGCCCTTGTCCACCTTGTAAAACTGCATTGTTATGCTTGTGAATTCCCCTGTTCCTCAATTTTTCTAATAAAACTTTGCGCTCTTTAGAATCCTTGTGAAGGGAAAACAGTTGGATAATTTCAGGATGCGTCTGGTGTGTTTGCAAATGGCGTGAAATTTTAGTTTGTGGCTTACCACAAACATAACAGAAGTTTTGTAGACATGTAATCTGCTTTGAGGATTCCTGTTTGAGAAGCTCATCTTTTCTGTCTGGTTTATCCTTTGAGTATGTGGTAGAAGTGGCTTGGCCTGATGTTTTAAATGCGCTTTCTCCAATATTACTTGTGTCAGGAGGAAAGCACCATTTTGACGTGCTGGGAAAAACAGGGAAACTTGTGTCTGACATATTAGGATCAGGTATTGCTCCTTTTTCCAGAATCTGTCCAACTTTGGACTGGCTACACTGAAGGGGGACACAGGGACATCTGGACAAGTCTCCAGTCCATCACAGGTACACAGGGACAAGTCTCCAGTCCATCACAAGGACACGTGGACAAGTCTCCAGTCTATCACAGGGATACCTGGACAGGTCTCCAGTCCATCACAGGTACACAGGGACAAGTCTCCAGTCCATCACAAGGACACATGGACAAGTCTCCAGTCCATCACAGGGACATGTGGACAAGTCTCCAGTCCATCACAAGGACACATGGACAAGTCTCCAGTCCATCAAAGGGATACCTGGACAGGTCTCCAGTCCATCACAGGTACACAGGGACAAGTCTCCAGTCCATCACAAGGACAGATGGACAAGTCTCCAGTCCATCACAGGGATACCTGGACAGGTCTCCAGTCCATCACAGGTACACAGGGACAAGTCTCCAGTCCATCACAAGGACACATGGACAAGTCTCCAGTCCATCACAGGGACATGTGGACAAGTCTCCAGTCAATCACAGGGACACCTGGACAGGTCTCCAGTCCATCACAGGGACACATTTACAACTCTTCAGTCCATCACAGGGACACATTTACAAGTCTCCAGTCCATCACAGGGACACATTTACAAGTCTCCAGTCCATCACAGGGACATCCTGGACAGGTCTCCAGTCCATCACAGGGACACGTGGACAAGTCTCCAGTCCATCACAGGGACACATTTACAAGTCACCAGTCCATCACAGGGACACGTGGACAAGTCTCCAGTCCATCACAGGGACACATGGACAGGTCTCCAGTCCATCACAGGGACATGTGGACAAGTCTCCAGTCCATCACAAGGACACCTGGACAGGTCTCAAGTCCATCACAGGTAAACAGGGACAAGTCTCCAGTCCATCACAAGGACACATGGACAAGTCTCCAGTCCATCACAAGGACACGTGGACAAGTCTCCAGTCCATCACAGGGACATGTGGACAAGTCTCCAGTCCATCACAAGGACACCTGGACAGGTCTCAAGTCCATCACAGGTACACAGGGACAAGTCTCCAGTCCATCACAGGGACACATGGACAGGTCTCCAGTCCATCACAGGGACACATGGACAAGTATCCAGTCCATCACAGGGACACCTGGACAGGTCTCCAGTCCATCACAGGGACACATTTACAAGTCTCCAGTCCATCACAGGGACACATTTATAAATTAAAATATATAAATTACACATTTTTGTCATCTGTGTATGTTTCCCATACTTGACAGACAAAATTGTTCTCTGCATTTAACCCAACCACCACCAAGTGGTGCAGTGAGCAGCCGTAGTGAGCGCCCGGGGAGCTGGGGAAATAGGTATGCACTCATAGACACCCCAAGGTGTGTAGTGGCCGGGGTTCGAACTCGAACCAGGGTCCTTCAGATCACAAGTCCGGTTCCCTTGCAAGTCTCCAGTCCATCACAGGGACACATTTACAAGTCTCCAGTCCATCACAGGGACACATTTACAAGTCTCCAGTCCATCACAGGGACACATTTACAAGTCTCCAGTCCATCACAGGGACATCCTGGACAGGTCTCCAGTCCATCACAGGGACACATGGACAAGTCTCCAGTCCATCACAGGGACACATTTACAAGTCACCAGTCCATCACAGGGACACGTGGACAAGTCTCCAGTCCATCACAGGGACACCTGGACAGGTCTCCAGTCCATCACAGGGACACATTTACAAGTCTCCAGTCCATCACAGGGACACATTTACAAGTCTCCAGTCCATCACAGGGACATCCTGGACAGGTCTCCAGTCCATCACAGGGACACGTGGACAAGTCTCCAGTCCATCACAGGGACACGTGGACAAGTCTCCAGTCCATCACAGGGACACATGGACAGGTCTCTAGTCCATCACAGGGACATGTGGACAAGTCTCCAGTCCATCACAAGGACACCTGGACAGGTCTCAAGTCCATCACAGGTACACAGGGAAAAGTCTCCAGTCCATCACAAGGACACATGGACAAGTCTCCAGTCCATCACAGGGATACCTGGACAGGTCTCCAGTCCATCACAGGTATACAGGGACAAGTCTCCAGTCCATCACAAGGACACGTGGACAAGTCTCCAGTCCATCACAGGGACATCCTGGACAGGTCTCCAGTCCATCACAGGGACATGTGGACAAGTCTCCAGTCCATCACAAGGATACCTGGACAGGTCTCCAGTCCATCACAGGTACACAGGGACAAGTCTCCAATCCATCACAAGGACACATGGACAAGTCTCCAGTCCATCACAGGGACATGTGGACAAGTCTCCAGTCCATCACAAGGACACATGGACAAGTCTCCAGTCCATCAAAGGGATACCTGGACAGGTCTCCAGTCCATCACAGGTACACAGGGACAAGTCTCCAGTCCATCACAAGGACAGATGGACAAGTCTCCAGTCCATCACAGGGATACCTGGACAGGTCTCCAGTCCATCACAGGTACACAGGGACAAGTCTCCAGTCCATCACAAGGACACATGGACAAGTCTCCAGTCCATCACAGGGACATGTGGACAAGTCTCCAGTCAATCACAGGGACACCTGGACAGGTCTCCAGTCCATCACAGGGACACATTTACAACTCTTCAGTCCATCACAGGGACACATTTACAAGTCTCCAGTCCATCACAGGGACACATTTACAAGTCTCCAGTCCATCACAGGGACATCCTGGACAGGTCTCCAGTCCATCACAGGGACACGTGGACAAGTCTCCAGTCCATCACAGGGACACATTTACAAGTCACCAGTCCATCACAGGGACACGTGGACAAGTCTCCAGTCCATCACAGGGACACATGGACAGGTCTCTAGTCCATCACAGGGACATGTGGACAAGTCTCCAGTCCATCACAAGGACAACTGGACAGGTCTCAAGTCCATCACAGGTACACAGGGAAAAGTCTCCAGTCCATCACAAGGACACATGGACAAGTCTCCAGTCCATCACAGGGATACCTGGACAGGTCTCCAGTCCATCACAGGTATACAGGGACAAGTCTCCAGTCCATCACAAGGACACGTGGACAAGTCTCCAGTCCATCACAGGGACATCCTGGACAGGTCTCCAGTCCATCACAGGGACATGTGGACAAGTCTCCAGTCCATCACAAGGATACCTGGACAGGTCTCCAGTCCATCACAGGTACACAGGGACAAGTCTCCAATCCATCACAAGGACACATGGACAAGTCTCCAGTCCATCACAGGGACATGTGGACAAGTCTCCAGTCCATCACAAGGACACCTGGACAGGTCTCAAGTCCATCACAGGTACACAGGGAAAAGTCTCCAGTCCATCACAGGGACACATGGACAAGTCTCCAGTCCATCACAGGGATACCTGGACAGGTCTCCAGTCCATCACATCACAAAAATTAAGAACCATTACACGATTGTTTGGTTTATCATATTTATGGCTATTCTGTAAATAGTAAAAATAGAAAAATGACATTCTTTAAAGGAGTACTTTTTCAGTGTCAACTATCCTTCCTCGATGCACTTGCACATACCTTTATTTTGCTCTTACAGAATGTTTTGTTAGCAACTGAAACCTCTGTTGGAGGTGGTGCCTCAAAATCTTGCACATCAGAAGACATTCCATGTAATCTCTGTTGAGATTTTGATCACATAGTAGGAAATAATTGAAAATATATTGTGGTGAAACACATGTTGTAAACCTGTATGATTAAAAAAATATTTTTAAGCATGATTACATTCAAAAAGTAAAATTTAAATCACCTTGCATCTCCATGGCCATTCTGAGTCGCCATAATTATAGGTGATCTCATCTCCTTCATTGATGGGTTTAGTTGCAAACAAACATAGATAGGGCTTTTTGTTTACAATTATGTACCTCATCTTTGCATTTGGGTTTATATGGTCATAATTTACAAGCCTTCCAAGCGACCTGTCCTCGTTTGCTGAATCAACACTACAAATGCATAATGCATATTAAAAAAAAAAAAAACTCTTGCCAGCACTATAAATTACCTTACAA
>JBBPBX010018639.1:0-45363 GCA_038048925.1 Garcialebias charrua | reverse complement strand
TACAGGAGCGTTTATTTATATTGTAGAGAAATAACGCTAAATGTGTTATTTCATGATTTATAGCAGATTTTAGCAGAAGCTCCAGGAAAAATCTGCTCCTCTCCATATATGGGCATTCACATGGGCATTCACGTCACTAAAGTGACGCCTTGGAGTTACAGGCGAGCGAGGAAAAGAAAAAGCGAAGCATTTTTAAATATTCCCTAAAGCTGCCTGTTGATTAATCCTGCTGTCGCTCACTCATGTCTATCATATTCTGAGCGAGCATCCACGTAGACATACTAGTTTAATTCGTTTGATCGCGACAAATTCATTCATTTCCGCATCGGCTTTTTATTCTCTCCCCCCGTGACCAGACAGGTCGGGAGTACAGAAAGGCAGCCGCGCAGCGGAGCTCTGCGCGCATGCTCCCCCGTGCTCCCCCGTGCTCCCCGCAACAAGGCTGACGAGAGCAAATACATACACTCGAGGGAGCAAATTACACCGGCACGAATTCGGAACTTCAAAGGTGACCAGCGGAACGAGGAGCCAGAGACGCGCGCGGCTCGCTCCTCTGGGCAGAATGGGTGAGAGCAGCAACGGTCCGCAGCGGTGTTATAAAATAAATAATAAATAAAATCAGAGCGCTGGTCCATATGTACACACAAATGCACCAGGAAATATGCAGTTTTAACTCCCACTCTCTCTCATAAACCTCCATGGAAACTCACTCCTGCCTTCTGCCTTCTGGGTGGAGATGTAACAAAAGTCACATGACACTTCGGGACTCTTCGGCCAGGTTTCCGGATTCATTCGGGAGTGGTTTTTTTGTTGTTGTTTTTTTAACCCTCGCCTGGCCCAAATGCAAAAATGAAAATAGACATAATATTAAATTACAGTAATTGTCCTATATGGTGAATTGTTACTGTCTGTCATGGTGGGTGTTGTCCTTTAAGCGAGATTAAGATAGATTTGCTATCTTATAAGACCGCTTTGCTCCTGGCTCTTTGCTCTGCGAAACATGTGGGTGACCTCCATGCTTTGCCTGTGCACCCAATGTGTACCAGGTTTGACCCTGACGGGTCAAAGGTCACCCTACGGCCTAATCCTGCATATGTCCCAAAGGTTCTGACTTTGAATCCCAGAAGTTTGGACTTTGAACTCTCTTAATTTCCTCCTGCTCCTGTCCTCACTGAGGAACAGAGGAGGCTGAGAGCAATCTGCCCCGTTAGGGCTTTAGGTGCTTACATTGAAAAAACAGCTGATTGGAGGAAAACAAACCAACTGTTTGTATGTTTTGCCATCCCAGCTACTGGCAGGGCCCTGTCAAAGCAACGCCTCTCACACTGGGTGACTGAGGCCATTAAGAGGGCGTACAGTAGCAAAGGTCAACAGGTGCCCTCTGGGGTACGTGCCCATTCTACTCAAGGCTTGGCCACCTTGTGGTCACTGTTCAAGTGTGTACCAGTTGAAGACATCTGTGCGGCTGCAAACTGAAACTCAACAAACACTTTTGCAAAACATTATAGTTTGGACGTTACTGCGTGTGACGTCACTCAGGCTGTCCTCTCTAACACACACTAGAGAGCGGCCGAGAGATGCCTAATGTATAAAGGCAGATGTTCCCACAAGCATGCATTTTACTGAGCATTTCAAGGGCGTGAATGAATTACGTTCCCATAGCAATAGTGTTGCACCGAGAGACCTGACTGATAAGGGAACTGAAAGTTATGCACCATAACTCATGTTCCCTGAAGGAAGGGAACGAGGTGCAACACAGTTGGCTCCTTTTCAATGCTGAAGCTCGGTGAAGTGCATTAGGAGAAAGTAGGATGGGCGTCGCGCCTTAAGTACCCAGAGGGCGGGGTCTCTGGGGTGACGCTGACGCCCCCTGCTGTAAAGGCGTGAATGTATTCCTTCAGGTAATCGTGCGGAGGTGCAATTTCCCATAGCAATAGTATTGCACCTCGTTCCCTTCCTTCAGAGAACAAGAGTTATGGTGGATAACTTTCAGGTTTCTTTGGCGCTCGGGGCCCCGGCGGACAGCATGCATGCCGGACCGCTGAGAGCTTGAATGTCCAGCATAGGGAGATAGATTGTGGATACTGTATCTTCCCCCACCTGGGACCTGAACCCGGTGGCGAAGTCAGGGATCGTAGTCATCCAACTTATCCCACCAATACGTGTATGTTGTTCATCCATCGGTCGTTGGTTCCGGTTAACCCTGAGACAAACCCCATCGCAGAACTCCCATCCTGAGCAAGCATGAAGTGACAGTGGGAAGGAAAAACTCCCTCGTGAGGAAGAAACCTCCAGCAGAACCAGGCTCAGGACAAGCGGCCATCTGCTTTGACCGGCTGAGACAAACCCCATCGCAGAACTCCCATCCTGAGCAAGCATGAAGTGACAGTGGGAAGGAAAAACTCCCTCGTGAGGAAGAAACCTCCAGCAGAACCAGGCTCAGGACAAGCGGCCATCTGCTTTGACCGGCTGGGTTTCAGGGAACAGGAAGCCAGAATGTACACAGTCGTAGGACCAGGATGGAGGCGAGCAGGATATTCCCTGGAGGCGTAGTCGGGATGAAGAATAGGGGAGAACTGAGGATCTTGAAACCCTGGGTGGAGATGGGGAGGTGGAGGGATGCGACTAGACTGGCAACGGGCAAACAGGAAGAGCTGAGGAAAGGACGGCCTTATATCCGGATGGACGGTTGATTAGTGACTCGATGCAGCTGGGGTGTGCGAGTCTCCCATTTTTGAATTTGCATCTTCGACTTCATAAAGCATCATATTTTGCAATTTACGTGAAATTTGCAGCAAAAAATTAATTCAAAGCTTTAATTTGTCTTCATTTGTTTTAGAAAAAAGTCTCAGTTTCAACTTTGTAATAAAAAGCTGGTTAAAAGTTCACGGTGTTGCATTTTTAAAAGGACCTTTTTAGAACATCTCAAGTAGTAAAAACAAAACTAACTGTGATGACACGGTGTTGCCTTTTTTTGTGTGAAACTAACTTTCACAAGGTACTGAAGCTTCCTTTGTGCGTTTGCCACTTTCATAAGGTATCATTGAAAAAGTCGTTACGAGCCACACGATCAAAACGTGTTGGCAGCATTTTTTAAATCAGGCAGATTCATTCACTGTCAGCCTCCAGTAGTTTGGATGACTCATCACTCTCCCTGCACAACATCATCGCCTCTCTTATGCACAATTAGTTGTTGGCATTTCTTTTTCTTTCAAAATGACAAACGGTGCAAATACATGTAAAATAAAAGCATCGGCGTGAGTTAGAGGAGCGTTGTGTTGTAAAAACAACGACCTGCAGTGAGTGATTTCCCAAAGTGCTGGTTATAAACAGAAGCTGGCTGTCTGTGCCGTCAGACAGACAGACTCTGAGGGCCCCCGCAGGGACAGGATGGTATGAACGATGCATAGTTTGTACCACATCCCAAGGCGCCATGCTTATATGAGCTGGCTGAGTCACTGAGCAGACACTTCCGTGAAGAGGTGCAGAAAACAGACTTTGGGCATTGGAGAAGACCTGCAGAGCTGCACTGAAGCTCTAAAGACAGAAGCAGTTTCATCTGTGTGTGTGTGGTTGTATAGATGGCAGCAAGCATGCACACCCTTTACAGCTGACACAGAAGGGTGTGCACCTATAACCATGAAACCACAGAAAACACACTTTAAATACTCATGCACCTCACACACACCTCTGTGCCACTCTGACACCATCATGGGACACTCATGGCTGCTGATTTGGTTTTTTCCCCTCAATGCTGCACATTCCCTGGAAATACGGGGTAAGTCTGCAGGGTTACAGCCCATCTGTGGCTCAAAAATATTTATAGACTTGTTTTACTGGACCTCATGGTCTTATTTAACCTCTCATGGCGTTCATACGTATCAGTGCTGCAACGTTTTTCCTGCACGATCAGTCAAATTATAAATGCACTCAGTCCATAAAGCTTAATAATTAACCGTTTCTGCAATATTTAACAGATGGAATGTTGTGTTCACTGTCACTCTGCCAGGCACTTTATTGTTATTGATCAGCTGTGTCACCTAAAACCACACCAATTTCTTTATAGCCTTTTTAAACTAATATATGATAGCTATTAAGATGTTTTCTCCCTCTGCAGGGGGAAACCCCCCACAGGCAGCACTTATTTAGTTACCCGATAGTGTTTGTTTCTGCAAAGTCACTGGGACTTCCAGTCAGATGAAAAGTTAAAGTGTGAAAATGAGCTCTGTGTTTTTACATTGAAAGTCTTATTAGTTTACCGTATCCCCAGCTCTGAGGAGGACGTGCAGCGCGTCACTGCTGAATTGATGCTGTTTGCTGAGGAGAAAGAAGAAGCCCCCGGAGGTTCACGAAATATGATGCACTGAAAGAATGCATGTTTTTTTTTTCTTCTCTTCCCTCAGTCATTACTTAGTTTGTCTCCTTAAGGTGTGCCTTTTTCCATTCTTGGCTGACATTTATTTTGGCAATAACCTGCAAGGGCAAATGGACCCAGAAGGCATGACTGAATTGATGCAGCATATTTATTTTTCTCCTCTTAAAGGCTTTGGAAGCCCTCCACCTTGTTTCCATTTGCTGTGATGTGCAGGAAACCCAGCAGCATTTCTGAACCGAGCTTTGTGCGAACAGTTCAGCCTGCAGCAGCTGGCTGCTTTGCGCAGGTTTATCCAGTTGTGATGCAGCTAGTTGTCATCATCATGCATATAAAGCTAAAGAGAAGATCATCTGAACGATAAAACAAACAGTGTCCTCAAGTGCACTTAGCCAGCAGAAGACACAGAATGGAGGAGACAGTTGGACTGCGTTGTACGCCGTCCTTCCTGCAAATGCTAAAACCTGTCTGTGTGCATTAGATCCCCTTTCCTCTGAACTCACCTCTTTTACTGTGGCTGGTTTGTGCTCCATGAAAAAAGGAGGCTGCTGTCCGAGTATAAACTCAAGCATTAAGTTCTGCCCTGTTTTCATGACCATAATAAAATCCTCAGTTAAATACACACCGTATTTGCCGCCGTATAAGTCGCATCAGTCCAAATACAGGTATTCCAAGACTTACGAACGAGTTCTGTTTCTACGCCCGTTCGTAACACGAAAATCGCAGTAAGTCGAAAATACGTCCAAAGGGCACCTCATACATACAGGACTGTATTTTTACCAAGCACTTAGCCTATCCTAACACATTACCCTACATAATTATCAAAAACCACATACATTTAGGAGCCATAATGAAGGAAAAAAAGAGTTAATTTCTTACTGGGAGCTGGTCATTTCTTCCTCCGTCTGTTAGCATGTTAGCTTGTGCACCTCCAAGCTCTGCAGCTTGCTTCATGAGGTCCACAGCGTTTACAGCAACACCTGTTAGCATGTTAGCTCGTTTCTAGCATGTTAGCTCGTTGCTCAGCTGTCCTCCACTCCTCCTGTATTTCCAGCGCGGTCCAGAGCTCTGTAAGCTCTGTAAGTTTCCACTGAGCGCATCAGTGGAAACCCCCTCCTGTAAGTTTCAAACTCTCCTAAGTTTCGTTTCCAGCTCCCCCCTTCCCTCCTGTAAGTTTAAAGCTCCCCTAAGTTTTGTTTCCAGCTCCCCCCTTCCCTCCTGTAAGTTTCAACCTCCCCTAAGTTTCGTTTTGGTACCATATTTTCTGCTGTAAAGGTGCATAAACGGCGTAACTCGAACAATGCTTTTCAATGGGAGCGCATTCGTAAAGTCGAATCGTCGTAAGTCATGTCAGAGTCAGAGTCAGAGAGTCTTTATTGTCATTTGCACCGCATGTAGTACATGTGATGAAACGAGATTATGTACACAGGGTCCCAGTTACATCCAACAACAAAATGTAAGAGAAAAACAGTAATAACATCTAGGATATGAACTAAGAAAAACATCCAACTAGAAATACACTAAGCCCTAGAGTAATAGAAAAACATCATTACAAACAGCAGCACGAACATGAGTCTTTATGAGCAGATGGTCACAGATGAACACAGCAACAAGAAAACAGATCAGCATCAGCATGATGTGATATTTCACAGTGATTATTCTTATTATTTATTTATTCATGAGTCTAACAGCCTCAGGGTAGAAGCTGTTCCTCAGTCTAGTGGTTCTACATTTGATGCTCCTCAACCTCCGTCCTGAGGGGAGTGGGGCAAAGAGTGTGTGTGCTGGGTGAGTGAGGTCTTTCATGATGCAGGTGGCTCTTTTCCTGCATCTCGAAGTGTAAATGTCTGTGATGGTGGGGAGACTGACTCCAACACTTCTGTGCAGCCTTCACCACTCTCTGCAAAGCTTTTCTTTCTGCAACTGTGCAGCCTCCATGCCACACGTTGATGCTGGAGCACAGGATGCTCTCCACTGCACACCTGTAGAAGGAGGTGAGGACTGGGCTACTCAGACCAGCTCGTCTCAGCCGTCTGAGGAAGTAGAGTCTCTGATGACCTTTCTTGATCAGGCTGGTGGTGTTGTTGGTCCAGCTGAGATTATCATTCAAGTGTACCCCCAAGTACTTGTAGCTGGAGACCACTTCCACCACTGATCCACCTATGTTCAGTGGGGTGTGGGTTTGTTTGTTCCTTCTGAAGTCCACAATCATCTCCTTTGTCTTCTTCACATTCATGTGAAGGTTATTCTCTTTGCACCAGCTCTCCAGGTGTTCCACCTCCTGCCTGTAGCTGGACTCATCATTGTTTGTGATGCATCCCACCACCGCTGTATCATCTGCAAACTTTACAATATGACAACCTGGATGGGTAGCTGCACAATCATATGTGAGCAGAGTGAACAGAAGGGGGCTCAACACACATCCTTGAGGAGAGCCAGTGCTGAGGGCAATGGTGGAGGAGGAGAAGTTGTGGATCCTCACTGACTGTGGTCTGTTTGTTAAAAAGTCTAGTACCCAGTTACAAACGGAGGGGCTTAGTCCAAGTGTGGATAGTTTGTCCATCAGAGTTTGGGGGATCATGGTGTTGAAGGCAGATGTGAAGTCCACAAAGAGCATACGGACGTACGAGTCCTTCTGATCCAGGTGGGTGAGAGCAGTGTGGACCACGGACGAGATGGCGTCCTCTGTGACCGCCATCATGACCGCCGTAAGTCGAGGACTACCTGTATGTCTAATGCCGGCTACCCACCAAACGCGTTTCGGGCAGCGGAAGCGGCCGGTTTACATTGAAAGTCTATGTGGAGGAGCGTCGAGGAGCGTTGAAGCGTGACGCGGCGCGTTTTGAGCAGTTCGAGCGGCGCGGCAGAGCGCAGCAGTTTTTTTCCGCGCACGCGACGCGTCCAAAAGCAGCCGCTGCCGGAGTTNGAAGTCCACAAAGAGCATACGGACATATGAGTCCTTCTCATCCAGGTGGGTGAGAGCAGTGTGGACCACAGAGGAGATGGCGTCCTCTGTTGATCAGTTCTCGCGGTATGCATACTGATGAGGGTCCTTGTTGATGTTGATGGTTGTTTTGATGTGGGTCATGATTCATGACCAGTTTTTCGAAGCATTTGGCGACTATCGGGATGAGGGCCACTGGTCGATAGTTATTCAGACCAGTCACTGTAGAGCTCTTTGGGACTGGGATGATGGTGGTGGTCTTCAGGCAGATGGAAACTGTCTCCAGAGCAAGTGAGGTGTTAAAGATGTCGGCCAGCACCTCGAAGAGCTAATTAAAAGTTGAAGGAAGAGTAAGGCCCTTTTCAGGTACTGTACATAATGGCTGCCTTTCTAGGCAGTGTCCAATTAGCAGATAATGAGCTTACAAGTAAAATAAATTTTTTAAAACCTTTAAAAAAATATATACTTAACTAGACAAATTCTAACAACAATATCCAGTCCAACAAAAAATAAAAAAATATAAAATCAAGCAACATTTTCACACACTCTTGCAATATTCTAAACAATGTTTCTAAACTCTAAATGCTCTGATGTCATGATTTCAGCTCCCTCTCTCCTCAGCTCTTTACCACCTGCAAGCGCTCTTGGCCACGCCCACTCTGCACACTGAACATCTGATCATGCACAGAGAACAGCTGATCAGCTGCATCAGGAAGTTTATCCTGCAGCAGTATGGGCTGCACAAAGGTGCAGGTGCTCAATAATTTAAAATAATTTATTTTAAATAAAAATTCCATGCTGATCGTGCAGCTCAACCATCAATCAGCCAATTGTGTGTCATGTCCAATCTTATTTTGAAAAACTGCGATAGAGCGAGTCCGCGATAAAGGAACCGTGAAGTAGCGAGGGACTACTGTATGAACAAGTTCAAAAAGGTATACCGGTAATTATCACTAGGCGTCTGGCAGACAATACAATTATATTTCCTTACACAATGACACACGGGTTTTAACAGCTATCTTTATCAAGATGTTTTTACTTCCGTTCCTTCTGGACCTAAACCCTCCCTGAACATAACCAGTATTGATTTAGGAACCGGTTTTGGTCCCTGTAAGAAGTCCTGGTTCAGATAAGTTGAGTGTTTACCCTGATTATGGCCCCTGTGAGGTGACACGATGTGCTTACAGACACATTTACAGAGCTAGAATGGTCCTTTATTCAAATACACATTTCTTGTGCTGACAACTGTAAAGAGTAAGCAGATATTCTTGTTTGAATGTTTTAAGCATTTGTTGACTGTGTGTGCATCAGAGCAATTTAGAAACCATCTCAAAGAGGAAACCCTCTGAGCACCGATGTCTCATTTTTAGATCCTTTCTTTATTAAATTTTCTTCTAAATGAATGTGTATTTCCCCACAAAGTTACCAGCAGCCAGAAGAGAGCGAAACTAAGACATGAACTAAAGCAAGTTGGGTTTCATGGTTTTCATTCTTTCTACAGTGAATGCTACACATTTAACTACGGTAGTCTTTTCAAAGCACCATACATGAAAACTGTTAAAAACACAAGCTATAGAACAAGATGTTAAATTGTTGTTCATTGTTGCAATTTCATATAAGTAGCAAATATAATAGTTTACAAAATTTCACACCATCTGTTGCATTAAAGAAATGATAATAGCCCGTTTAGAAATGTATGTGCCACATTTCATCAACTTCCAATCCACTGTTCAGTCTTACCTTGTAGCTGCTGCTGCTCCAAGGCCAGGGTCTCCAGGGTGTAGTTGCAGAATTCCAGATTCTCCAGAGTTTGTAAGCGGGCCGCCTCGTCCTCCTCCTCCTCCAACATTGCCCCGAGTTCCTCTGCCGTGCGGGCATATTCCTCCATCTCGTGCTCCACTTCTTGTAACCGTAGCAACAGCTGGTAGTTTTCCTCCTCCTCCTTCTGTCTTTCACTTTCCAACTCCATCTCTCTGTCCAGCTCTTGCTCGGTGTCCAGCTGGCCCTGGATTTCATGTTCTTGAGTGGGCGTGGGGTCATCAAACTCAACCTGGCCCTCGTTAGGAACAGTTGTGGCTGGTTCTTCATGAGCGTGGAAGTTGGCATGGGGGGAGCTGGATGGGCGAGGGGCATTTTGTCTTGGACATCGAGGAGGCGGGCATGGAGCAGGACGAGCTGGTCTGTATGCAGCAGGGGCTGGGGGTCGCAGGACTCGAGGACGAGGCGGAGGGGGGCGAAGGGATCTGCGTCGCTCCAAAGACGAGGACTTGAAATTTGACACAGGAGAATGTGCAGAGCCACGGATGATGTCATCTTCGTTGCTGTATTTGAGTATGGAAAAGTGTCGGGAGATGTGGGACTGCTGGTTCAGGTGAGCTGGGGTCGAAATGTCTCTGGAAGCACCACTGGTGTCACTGTAAGAAGACAAGCTTTTCTCAAATTCAAAAAGCTGCTGGGACAGCTTGGCTTCCAGGTCACTAGCTGAAGCTGCTAGGGCTTCTAAGGTGATGGCTGCTGGCAGGGTCCCATTGGTTCGAGTCCTCTGCTGAGGACGTGGCCTTGCTTCAACATCACTCATGCTACTGTGACGAGTTAGCCTTTGTTGTTTATGACCTTCTGCAATGGTACTTAAAGCCTGGCTAAGACTGGGTGACCTTCTACTGGTGGAGGTACAGTCTGTTAGTGGTCTCTGGGGACATGTTTTGTCTTTTGACCAACCAGATTGAGAGCTGTGAAGCAAGAGGCTTTGAGTTCGTCTAGGTTGAACGTTACCATTTGTGTAGTTGGACTGATTTCCACTGGACTTTTGGCCTAATGGTTGTTTGTGGTAGTGTGCAGGCAGGCTAGGCCGAGGTGGAAATCTAGGCCTGGCTGGTGGAGTGGATTTGCGTCTCTCGGGTTGACTGTAAGATGGAGGGGTATATCTAGGAGGCTGAGACTCAGGTCTGTTATCCTCTTTACTCTGTTCCCTCTTTACAGTCTGCTCATTAACATGTTTATGCTCACACTGCCACCTTTGCTCTTCAGTCCTCTCAAAATAGTCCAGGTCCCACACAGTATGATCTTCGCAAGTCCTCCATTCAGGATCTTTGTCTGACTCATTGTGAGGTTCACGATCAGGGCTTTGTTCAATACATCCATTCTCTTTCACACCTTCAGATTCAACATTAAGTTCCCTTGAAATTTCCTGCCCATTATCTTCTATTTTTACAAAACGATGAGGAAAGATACCGTGTCGCCCTCGCAGCTCCCCATCCAGCCAACCATCTTCCAAAGTGTTTACTATACGAATGCGATCCCCCACATCAAAGTCCAACTCGCCTGGCTCCATGGCCCGAAACTCATAAAGTGCTACTCCATAGATGCCATCCTCATCAACGTGCTCTTCCTCATGCTCTTCCTCTACTGTAACCTCTTTTTGTTCTTCTTCTTCTCCATGAAAAACGTCACCTTCTTCCATACTTTCATCCTCAGTGCCTTCTCCTGCATCATACGTGTCCTTGCAGATCAACTGCTGAGGGTCATTATTTAAATACTGACGGTCAAACGGCTCCTGAGGAGACCTGAGAGGAGCTATGAGCTCCACAAACCCTTCAGGGAAGATGCCCCTTCGGCCCTCTAATTCTCCCTGGAACCAGCCTGGCTCTGGAAGACCTGTGATGATTATCAAGTCCCCCTCCCGGAAATCCAGCTCTTCGTTCAGCTGTGCATGGAGGCTCATAAGCGCCCGAGCTTGACCTAAAGCGTAGGGTGGGAGTTCTGAAGCCTGAGCCTGAGCCGAGCGCTCAGACAGCTGCCTTGAGCGGCCTGAGAGGTTCAGCTCCTTCACACACGATGTGGGGAAGAGACCACGGACACCCCAGGCATTACATCCACGTTGCCAGGCTTCTCCGAGGTCCATGGACCCCCCTGCTTCTCCCACCACCACATCACCTAGAGGTAAAACAAACCCAAAGGAAACAACTTTTAATGTACAGGTTACATGAATTTTACTGAATGGTTAAAAAAAAAGTTCCAATGTGTTAAAGTGAAACACTTAAACTAAACAGACCTCTAATCAAAGCTCTGGTAAGATTATAAGGGTATTAAAGTATTTAGCTTTGTTACAATATTTAAGATAAATTCACACAGATTCTACTATAACTACAGAGTAAATAGGAGGAATGTTGTCTGGTCAGCCAGAAGTCACGAGGGTCACATTCCAAAGACCTGCAGCTCCACCTCCCATTGTGTCTGGGACCAAAACTGGAAAAGAGCCAGTGGAGCCATAAGAAACACACTGGATGGATGGATAATGACTGTTTTCATTGTTTCCTCTGATGTGGGAAATGTGGTTTGTTATTGACACAGTAAAGAGCTGGACTTGGTGTTCTTGGCTGGATGTGGGCAAAATAAAAAGCACAATAAATGATGAAAACAAGATAGACATGGGACAAATTGGTAATTATTTGCACAATTTACAATTAAAACACAACAAAGTTTAGTTAAAATAATGGCGAGTTTTCATTCATTCATTTCATTCAACCTTTATTTATACAGGCTAGCCTCGTTGAGTCACGGGGACTCATTTACAAGAGGGACCTGTCTCACTCACACTAAAAATCTAATTTCATAACAAACACAAACACTGAATACAGTAATTCAGTTACCACTATGCTAAAAGTAACAACTATGCTAGTAAACTCGAAAGATAAATAAAACATTTTACTGAATTATTGGCTCTCTGTAAACATCCATGCTATATGACATGGGAAAATCTATGTAAAATGTAATGAAGTGAGAAAATGTAGGTAGATGAAAAGGACAAGAACAAAATCAGATTGTGAAAATGTAAACATGACCTCTGAGGACACCTTGTGGGGACTTTTAGTCCACAACTTAATGCTGCCTTTTAGATCAACGCTAAACATTTCGACCAAAACTACATTTTTATTTTTCAATAATCATTGTGTAATACATTTAAAATGGAATTAGAAAATAAATTGTTGTAATGGGGCATTTCATATACCGGTACAGTAATTGCAGATAAATAACTTTCATTCCACAAATAAGTTTTAGCATTTGTTTTTAATCTTCTCAAAAAAAAAATTCTCTACATGTATAGCCTAACCTGAATTTTGGCTTATTTTTTAATTACTGTAATATTCAGGAGAAGTTCAACTACAAGAGTCTCATACCAGATTTGATGTTTTGCTTTTTTGTTTACTTATTTTCTAGCTTAAAAATTCGTAATAAGTATGTTACTAAATAGCTATATTCATGTTATAAAAGAAAGATTTGCATCTTCTCTGTTAAGACCAATTAGTGGAATTTGAGCTTGGTTTGTATTTTATAAATGCATTTATTTTAACTGCAATTTTAAGAAAGAAAATTTAATATTTCAAGAACAAATGCAACCAAATATACTTTCAATGCTTTACATAAAAAAATGTTTATTTTCTCTCACCATCCCTTCTTTCCTACAGTATTTAGTGCTAGTGAATTAAGATAAATAATTATAATTTGTGTAATGTTGACTTTTTGAGATCTGTCAATTTTGTGACAGTGGAGAAAAGGCATCAGTCAGCTCACAGAGTTCAGTGCAACACAAAAACAAAACAACTATTTTACCTGAACACTCCAACATCAACAAGGAGCATTAAGCTGAGAAAACATGAGCTGTTAGTTAGCGGCAGTACGGTTAGGAAAAAAACAAATCATTTAGTCAAAATGTTGAACTCAGGATTCTGTGTGAAAGTATTAAACACAACGGTACCTCTTTTGAGGGGCAGAGTCCCCGACTCTGCGGAGCTGAAATCATTGATGCACACATACAGTCTGTCTCCAGGCTTGGTGCTGGGGATGGTAACCTCTTCCACAAAAGTGCTGGGGAACTGACCTAAAGACAGAAAAAAGGCACAACTGAAGCACTATGGCGACTTCAAACAAACGTTTCTACATAATAAAGACCTTCTGCCGCTACCGGTGTATGAATGTGTGTATGAATGGGTGGATGGTTGGTATTGTAAAGCGCTTTGGGGCCCCTCATAGGGGGCTGGAAAGCGCTATATAAATAAGCTTTATTTACCATTTACCATTCTGTTTTCTCAAGACGATGACAACATTTTAACCACCCATGTTCCTCCTATAGCTACTGGCAAAACTAATAAACAATAACTTTTTGACCAGGTGGGAAGTGTGGCATTTGAACCACACTTATCCACATTATTCCACATGAACGACCATGTTGGAGCAGCTTTCAAATAGAGCAGATTTTAAAGACACATTGCTTTGTATTAAAGGAGAATCCTTAGAGTAAACGGTGCTCGTATTATTTATAATCTCTTTAGCCGTCAACATCCTGTCTTGTACTAAAACTAGTTTCTCTTTTCAATGAAAGGCATGCACTGATAATGTTTCTTTTTTCAGGAAGCAGATGAATAAATCCAGACTTCCCCTCTAAGAAGGGATGCACAATATTATCGGCATGGTATTGGTATCGGACGATATTAGTGTTAAAATTCAATATCGAACATCGGCCATTCCATCAAAATAACTCACCGATATAAAAGATGCTGTTTTTGTACGACAACCCAGAGACAAGGATGCCTGCAGCGGCAGCACAACGTGATGACGTCACACGCGCCTACCTGATCTCATGGCGGAGAGGAAAAATTCAAAATGTCGGCGGTGTGGAAGTTTTTTTTTTCCATTGAGGATGTCGGATTCCGAAGATTTTTGGACTACACTGAGCCTCGCTACATCGCCCCCAGTCGGATACATTTTTCTGACGTAACCTTACCTGAGTTACAAGTAGTCATTTCCGACGTCATTGAGAAGCTAATAGCCGATAGCACTTGGGTGAGTTTTACCACAGACATTTGGACGTCGTGTTAGCCCCATTAGCATGATTGGTCTTGCAGCACAATGGATAGACAAAAACTTTGATCTTAAAAAGGCTGTCCTTCATGCACAGGAGTGCAGAGGATCTCACACTGCAGCTAGGGACCTGGAACAAGCCTCCACAAGCAAGACAGCATCACAGGTGATGACTAATACTAATAAATAACATTTCACACTTTTTATTTAATATAAGTCAAAGTGCTATGCATATCATATGGCTGTTACTGAATCTATGTCACCAGCTCTTACAGCTGTTGCACAATTTTTGTATTAAATAAGCCTAAATAAGAGGGCAAAGGGAAAGTATATAAAAATATTGGTATCGGCCAAATAAGTTTTCACATATCAGCATATTGGATATCAGCCAAAAATCCAATATTGTGCATCCCTCCCTATACCAAGGGAATCCCCCTTTTTTAGTGAACTCTTGGAAAAATTTTGCTTTTCTAATAAATCTTTAGAAAAGATTACTAAACTTCAAGTGGAATACTATTCAAATGATGAGTAATGACTTAATTTTGTGCTTCTACAATGCAAAAACTTCTTTATTTCCCAACTCTTACTCAATAAGCAACAAGTTGTAAAAGTGCTGTAACAAACCTTTGAGAAAGTAGGAAGCACTACTGGACTTAAATATTCTGTAGTACAATCATAAGTAAAGCAGATCTTCTGTCAATTAAGACAACGTTCTTTTTGGTCTTGTTAAAATAATTATTGGCAAACAATGATTGGTTTAGAGCTGTAATGACCACGGTTACCTGTGACGCCATCTTTGTTGCCAAGCAACCAGAACTCATCGACAACACTGAGCACCTCGATGACATCACCGGCGAAAAGTGGGAGCTCTTCGGAGACGCTGGGGAGGAACTCAAACAAAGCACGCACCACCGACCCTGGTTCCATTCCTCATAGCCTGAAGAGGGCGACAGAGAGACAACTTTGTTTAGAAATCACTTTCACAGCAACATGAGCAAAAAGCTAGGCATTACAGAAAGGTGCAAAGCTTATCTTTTAAACAAGAACACACTGCCGGATTCAAAGTTTTTACTATGCAACTCAACGAATATTGAGAAAGCAAGGTTTTTAGTAGATAGACTTTTAAAATAGGTTTTTAAAACAGCAAGCTATTTTTGGGTGTAACTGGAACCTTGAGTACACAGTTTTGTTCCACCTCATGTACCATATGTGATGTGAATGACAATAAAGAAACTTGAACTTGTTTTGGGGAAACGATAAAAAAAACCACCAATTGATATGGGTCGAAAGAGCATGAGAAGTCTGGGACAGGGAGGAGATGCAAAAGAACAAGAGAAAAAAGAAGGAGCTGCTTTTGAGAAAGGTGGAGTGCATTCTTCAACATGAAAAGGACATGAGAAAACAAGTATCAGAGGAAAATACAGTGTCTTAAACACAATCTGTGTTTTTTGAGTAAACGTTACTGTTAATTTTTTTATACCAGTCATATGAAGGTAACCAAGCAGATTATCTTATAAAGTTGTTTCCTCAAGTTAAGGCTCCTATATTTAAAACGTTAAGATCTTAAGTACAGGTAGTAATAGTGTAGGGTACTATCCAATTTATTACAAGCCAGATACCAAAAAAGTTGGGGCACTAAACAAATTGTGAATAAAAACTGAATGCAATGATATGGAGGTGCCAACATCTAATATTTTATTCAGAATAGAACACAAATCACAGATCAAAAGTTTAAACTGAGAGAATGTATCATTTTAAGGGAAAAATATGTTTCAAAATTTCATGGCGTCAACAAATCCCAAAAAAGTTGGGACAAGTCCATTTTTACCACTGTGTGGCATCCCCCCTTCTTCTTACAACACTCAACAGACGTCTGGGGACAGAGGAGACCAGTTTCTCAAGTTTAGAAATAGGAATGCTCTCCCATTCATGTCTAATACAGGCCTCTAACTGTTCAATCGTCTTGGGCCTTCTTTGTCGCACCTTCCTCTTTATGATGCACCAAATGTTCTCTATAGGTGAAACATCTGGACTGCAGGCTGGACATTTCAGTACCCGGATCCTTCTCCTACGTAGCCATGATGTTGTGATTGCTGCAGAATGTGGTCTGGCATTATCTTGTTGAAAAATGCAGGGTCTTCCCTGAAAGAGATGACGTCTAGATGGAGCATATGTTGTTCTAGAACCTGAACATAGTTCTCTGCATTAATGGTGCCTTTCCAGACATGCAAGCTGCCCATGCCACAAGCGCTCATGCAACCCCATACCATCAGTGATGCAGGCTTCTGAACGGAGCGTTGATAACAACTTGGGCTATCCTTGTCCTCTCTGGTCCGGATGACATGGCGTCCCAGTGTTCCATAAAGAACTTCAAATCGTGACTCATCTGACCACAGAACAGTCTTCCATTTTGCCACACTCCATTTTAAATGACCCCTGGCCCAGTGCAAACGTCTGAGCTTGTGGAGCTTGCTTAGAAATGGCTTCCTCTTTGCACTGTAGAGTTTCAGCTGGCAACGGCGGATGGCACGGTGGATTGTGTTCACTGACATGCTTTCTGGAAGTATTCCTGAGCCCATTCTGTTATTTCCTTGACAGTGGCATTCCTGTTTGAGGTGCAGTGACGTTTAAAGGCTCCCCCATATCTCTGCGTTCGGCCGTACACCGCTCTACGCCGTTCGTACAGAGGTATCCCCCGCAGGGCTTGTACGAGCCAAGCTCAATTTGTACGACCGCGAACGCAAACGCGTTGTCGCACAATAAACTGCCCGGCGCCAGACTGTTTTGTATGTGACACAAATATATTAAATTCCCCTTCTTCATCCCTGGTCTGGCATTTTCTTTTGTTTTTTTTTTGCCAAAAGGCAGTGATCGCTTCCTCCTCCGTTGACTCCAGGACTGAAAAGCTGAGGAAATGAATGAATTAACGAGCAAATTAAACTCGGGTCCAACGTGGCTGCAGATTTCCTGGTGTGCTGGTCTGATGTGTGGGATGCAGGACCAGCGCTCCCTGTTTTTATTTTTTAGAACTTTTTATTAACATATAAACACAGAACACCACTGCAGCTGAAGCTGCCGGCTCTCACCTTTTTTCCCCACCCGACCTGTCAATCAATACAGTAGGCGTGTCAGCAAATGACAAATCAGCAACCTCAATTTGTCCCGTAGGTAAACACTCTGCCCTGCAGCTGCTCAAATGATGTCAAGAATTTGGTGCGAAAACGCGAGAACGAACGCTGAGCTGTGCGGGTGAAATGTCTGCGTTCAGTACGCGCGCACGGACACGCGTATGGCCATACGCAGAGCTATGGGGGAGCCTTAAAGTGCGACTAAACCCAAAATTAACTTTTTTTAGCTGATAAACTCCCTAGAATGTGTTTAAAATATTATCTAGCACTATGGCTGTGTTTATTTTCACATAATTGTGCATATCTGTGTAAATTGGCAATATTTGGCAATATTTGGTCTAAAACTGTGTTTACGGTAGTCCTTTGGGTTGAACAGATGTTATTGCACCTTAATTTTCATATTGGTCAGGACTGTTCACTCTGATGTGTCTTGTACACTCTGATGTCACAAAGGTGGTTCAAGCAGAGCCAATCCCCTGCAGAGATGAGAAGTGCATACCTTATATGGAAGTGCTGCATTTCACTCCTGACAAGCGGTTTTATTTTTCTTTTCATTTTCATTTTTTTAGGCCTTTGGTTTTGGATGGAATGGGTGGAATAGATAAATACATCTACATGTTTATTCTTTGTTGTTGCTTGGTGTATGTTGTTGGCTAGAGGTTTAATTTGTTTTAGGTTGTTGCAGGTGGAGGCGTGAACAAAAGCACAACTCTACCTCCACCCCTCCTTGTCTCTCGACACGCCCATTTTCAGGGAGATTTTGGAAGGAGGAGTTACCGATCCACAGGGGTTTAGTCGCACTTTAAAGCTTCAGTATGTAGCTTTTTTTATGAACATATTTCTTCACTCTGTCACTACCTCCTGACAGACTGATGTTAGCCAGGTAATCTCTGAAAAAAAATTAAAAAAAATATTGTCCCCTTGCTTCTCCAGGTGGTAAATAAGCATTTCTAAAAAGAAAAGGTGACCCGCCATTTTCCAGCCAATAAAAACAGAGTTTGTAACCAGCCAATAAAAACAGAGCTTGAATTTGAATCAGCCAATAAAAACAGAGCTTGAATTTGAAATTCAACAGACCACAAGGGGGCAGAGCCACATATGGCTCTGAGGGGGAGGGATCAGAATGCTTTGCCTGTTGAAAATATTTCTAAGTTCTGCAGTTCTACAGAAACTGCATACTGAACCTTTAAGGGCCCGGAGATCACGAGCATTTAGTAGAGTTTTACGGCCTTGACCCTTACGCACAGCGATTGTTCCAGATTCTCTGAATCTTTTGATGATGTTATGCACGGTTGATGATGATAACTTAAAAGTCTTTGCTATTTTACGCTGGGTAACACCATTCTGGTATTGCTGCACTATCTTTCTGCGCAACAATGGTGGAATTGGTGATCCTCTTACCATCTTGGCTTCTGAGAGACACTGACACTCTGAGAAGCTCTTTTTATACCCAATCATGTTGTCAATTGACCTAATTAGTGTTAATTGGTCTTCCAGCTGTTCGTTATATGCTCAATTTCCTTTTTCCAGCCACTTATTGCTACTTGTCCCAACTTTTTTGGGATTTGTTGACACTGTGAAATTTTGAATCAACATATTTTTCCTTTAAAATGTTACATTTACTCAGATTAAACTTTTGATCTGTCATCTATGTTCTATTACGAATAAAATATTGACATTTGCCATCTCCACATCATTGCATTCAGTTTTTATTCACAGTTTGTTTAGTGTCCCAACTTTTTTGGAATCCGGCTTGTAGTCTGTATACCGTAGATCTACTGTCCGTTATGAAACATAGTATCTAGATAAACACTGATTTCATCAGGCTATTAAATGTTTGCAACATGGTGGCCAAGTTGGGAGAGCTGCTGCCTTTTAGCGAGTAAGTTGCTGCATCAAATCCCAGCTGGAGGGCCATTCTGGGTGGAGTTTCATGTTCTCTCCGTGCATGCATAGGTTTTCTCCAGGTACTCTGTTTTCCTCCCACAGACCAAAAACGTGCATGTTAGACTGACTGGTAACTCCAAATTGTCTCTAGGTGTGAGTGAGCGAGTGAATGGTTTTATGTCTTGTTTGTCTATGTGTCCCTGTAATGGATTTGCAGCTTGTCCAGGGTGTCCCCCGCCTTTCGCACAGTGACTGCTGGATATGGGCACCAGTGACCCGAAAAGGAAGAAGCGGGCAAAGATAATGGATGGATATTAAATGTTTGATCATCCACAGTGTAATTTTGACTTGTCTATATCTAATGTTTCCCTCTGAATGGGATTCAAATTGTATCAGCAAAGTTAGGCATGGTAGAGCCGCCTGATGTTCACTGTGGTGCATTGCTCAAATTTTGCCTGTACTGTATTTTATGACCTGCAGAATATACCGTAATCCAGATTACCTGTACCAACTGCATCCCTTTCTAAATGGTCATCAACCTTTTTGAAACATTGTAAAATCTAATCTGGATAGCTTGGTGTTGATTAAAGCATTGTTTGTTTTGTCTACCAACACATATGCCACAAAGTCTCAGTATAATCACAAGATTAAGTTGTATTATATCACATCACTGAGGAGTCACCTAAATGTTTTATGTTCAGTACTTCAAAAAATAAAATGCACAAGTATTTCACCTGCTCTTGCAAATTAACACCTGAAGATAAAATAACCATAGGTAGGAATAAGGAGACTGAAGAGTGGGAATGGCATTGAGTCCTGCAGTTTTTCAAACTCAATGGGATTTCTGTTAAATGGAACAAAGCGGGTGAGAGAAACAAGACTCTAGTCTAGATCCATTCAGCGACACCATGTCTGGGGAGTAACAAGGCTCAGGTGATCATGAGTAGAGATACAAGAACGGGTAACCAGTGCCCGAAAAGGAGAGCTGACTTCTGAGTTATAAAAACAAGTTGAGATCCTGCTTGCTTCGTAGCAATGAACCAGAGATGTTTTGCTTAACAAAAATTGCTGGTGCTCACTGTGTAGTTGGGAATGAACTCTGCACCACAGTGAAACCTAAGCCAAAACAAGAAGCATTGGGGGTGTGCGAGCAAAGACTAAAAATGTAGCAACAAATTAGTATGTATAGTGCTGCTTACAGTTAAAGGTGGGGTGTGTAACATTGTAATGTAGTCTGTAACTTTTCAAACAATATATTTTTAACATATTTCTTCACTCTGTCACTATCTACTGACAGACTGATGTTAGACAAAGTAATCTCTGAAAAAAACTATAGTCCCCTTGCTTCTCTATCAGCATTTATAAAAACACTGAAAACACAAGAGTGACCAGGACACTGACAGCCAATAAAAACAGAGTTGTTTGTCACGCCCCAACCCACGCCCCCACCTGTCCCAGCCGCAGCTCGTTCTCATTCAAAGGATTGCAAAGCGATGCAGGACTGTTTTTTATGTGACACAAAATGTATTAAATATCCCTTCTTTATCCCAGAGCTGGACTTTTATTTAGTTTTTTTGCCAAAAGTCAAGTGATCGCTTCATCCTTCACTGACAGGAATGAGGAAATGGATTTGTCACGACTCACGAGCGAATTAAAACATGTCCAACGTTGCTTCGTGAACCTCTGCTGATTTCTTCTGGTTTTTGTGTTGTTGGATGAGTGATTCATGGTTTTATTATATTTTTTAAACAGTTATATTATCATATAAACACAGAACTTCGGAGCGCAGAGACAGGAGGAGGTGGAGCATTCCAGACATTCCAGACCAGCGCTGACAGACATGAGGAAGTCACGAGCGAATTAAATCATGTCCAAACGTTGCTTCGTGAACCTCTGATGATTTCTGCTGGATTTTGTGTTGTAGGACTAGCGCTCCATGGTTTTATTTTATTTTATTAGAAGGTTTTATTACCATAAACACAGAATATCGCAGCGGCTCTGAGCAGACAGCAGCAGGGGGCGGAGCAGATCCCAAGTTCAACAGAAGCACGGACTGTGCCATATATGGCTCTGAGGGGAGGGAGCAGAATGCTTTTCTGCGCTGCTAAGTCCCAGAGTGTTCAAATATCGCAGACCCTACCTTTAATATATGAAACAATATTGTAATACATTTTTCATAATTATTTTATATAATCTAAAAACAGTGCAGTTGGCTTGACCTGGGATAATTAGCAACTGCAAAAAAGTAGTTGCTTCCTAAAGCTTCCAAACATGTCTTAGTCATGCCTTGATGAGACTGCAACACAGAGGTTTCCAAACATGTCATGCCTTGATGAGACTGCAACACATATGGAGGTTTTTACTCTGAAAAAGAAAGCAGTAGTATTTTTTTCTGCTCATCTGCAATTCAAGTCAAACAGTCGCTGCACCTCAAGCACCGCAGATGAATTAAACATGTTCAGACATGCAACTTTGTGGAATAGTTTTCATGAAACAACAAGCGATAATGATCTCATTCCCGGTGATGTCTCAACAACTGAGAACAGTTCACTGTAAACAGAAACATATTGAAACGCTCAAACAGAGATGCTTGAACACGTGTTCAAAAAGTTCGTTGTAGGAAATAAAACAAATGAAAAGACATCGACATTTAAAAATGCTGAAAAGAGGCAAGTACAACCACTTACCGGTTTCTAATGCTCTGAGAAATTAATCCGAACTGTGTGTCTTTTGCTCTTTTTTTTTAACAGTCAATGAAAAGTATAAAACTGTAAATATTGGGATTTTAAAGTTTGGGCAGCTGTGGCTGAGTAGTTAGAGCAGTCATCCTCCAATGCAAGAGTTGGGGGTTTGATTCCACCAGCAGCCACATGCTGAAGTGTCCCTGGGCAAGACACTGAACCCCCCATAGTCTCCTATGTGTATACCTATGGTGTATGAATATGATAAAGCACTGATTATTCTTTGTATAGATCTAGTAGAGTGCTGTATGAATGGGTAATTGAGGCACAGATTGTAGTGCAAAGTGCTTCAAGTATCTTGATAAGACAAAGGTGCTATACAAGTACAGTCCATTCACCATTTAGAGTTAGAAAATAAAGTTTTAAATACTGTACAGCTAAATTTTATAAAGCTGGTCCACGTTGAACAGTTTTGTTGTTTACAGTTGTAAAAGTGCAAAGTCTCTGTTTGTGTTGTGAAATAAAAATCAACTGCAGGTTGTTGTTTTTTTCACAAGAAATCAGATATTCTCCAGGGTGTGTGTTGAAAACCAGATTTATACCTACTGACAACATGTGTCACTTTCTGTGTGTGCAAGCATAGTGATTTATTTGATTCAGGGAACCAGAGGGCTCAGTGAATAATGATGTGGTAATTGACATTATGGCTGATTAAATGCCACAGGTGTGTGTTGGTGCAGTTCACTTTATTAAAAAATAAAAAATAAAAATGTTGACAGTATTATTTCATGTTCACAGCTAAGCTAAGGGTAAAACCTACCAGAGCTCTGCACCAGGACCTGCCAAGAGTGCTACTGAAACCTTCTTGCAGTTATAATCATCTGGTCTGCATCCAGCCAGACAAGCTTCTTAATGTTATTCTGGGTTCATTAGCATGTTTGCAGCCTCGGGGCTTGTTGTCTGTTCCTTCATGCTCTCCCAGATGACCCCGCAAGCTCCTATTTGGAGAAGTGAATCATGAGTTTATCAGGGATATTGTAAACAATATAGAGGTTTAGGGTAATATTCATCCTGTATCATGTATGTCACTACCTCACCATCACAACTCAATTAATCTCAGTGTTTATAACGACCTGTGCAATAACTTGTCACACAACCTTTGTAGTGCATGTTAGTTATGTGCAATTATGTGCATTCTACCATGTTGTTGTTTACTAAGGTATACTTATTTTTGGACCTTGTAAATATTACATTTCTTTTTCACTTTTTGGTACTTGATTTTGTACCCTTATTGCATGTTTTAGTATTTCTTGCTAGTTTGTTTTTATTGTTTTGTTTTTAGCTAGTCAAATCGGTTCTTCTCATCCTGAACACTTCATTGCATTGTTGACCTTGTGTTAACCTGCACAAGATAAATAAACAACATTACATCCATTATCTTTTACTTGCAGTCTCTTCTTCCTTTTCGGATCACGGGGGCCACTGGTGCCCATATCCAGCAGTCACTGTGCAAGAAGTGGGGACACCCTGGACAAGTCGCAAGTTTTATAGTAGTTGGTGGACTATTACCCAAGACAGGTGACCTAACAAGGATAAATTTGATGGATTTGTATTTTAATGCCACTCTTTCGTGCTACTTTTAAATCATCACAAAGCTGAGCTCAACGTTACGCCTGTGAAACGTTAACAGTTATAATGTTACAGCAAAACTGCTTGTCGTAAAGTACAAGGGGCGGTTTTGTTGAATAGTTGACAGGTGTGGCGCTTCTGTTATGATTCAAAAGGTCTTTTCCGATAATCAGTGAGACTTCATTTTCAGTAGAGAAGTAAAAAAAATTCATTAGAGCCACGGACAGCAAAAGCCTCTATGTGTCTTTTAAAAATAATTTTAAAAAATTAAAAAATTAAAAACACACTGCAACAGTGATTACCTTTTAGGTAAAGATGCTAAAGAACTATTAGAGCGGGACCAGTTACAACTTGGCTGAACAACAGGTTTTTGACACACAGCCAAGTCAACAGCTACTAACACACACATCCAGACTTATTGTATACACACACATCTGACCCGAGATGTGACCTCGAGACATCGTCACACTTAATGAACCATTTGTGTGTTTTAAGGAGCACTTTAAAGAGCTTTTATTGTAATGTAACAAATCTAGGGGGAAGTTTGATTTATAGTGGTACACTTGCGCTGGATATATGGTTTCAAGAACACTTTCAGTGAGAATACTATACAATGGTAAGTCTGTGTGCAAATTTAGGACATCTGATAATTCTGCTTGTACAAGGTAACTGATTATATTACAGCTGCATCATTTGAAAAAGGAACAAGTGGAACTACTTCTGAAAACTGATGAGCAAGTTTGCAACCCAAACTGCATTGTTAGGCAAGAAAAGTTGGATTAATAGAAATACAAAAGAAAACACTTTGCTTAGAAAGATAAAGTAGATGTTTTCAAATATCAGCTGCAATCAGAGCTGCTGTTCTCCTTTTAAGGAGCTGGTTTCCTCCAGGCTTCCTTCATGATATATAATATTACATGTACATATTAATCTGCAATTTTCCTTTTGATTGCACGTAGGGATGCACAATATTGTATATTTGGCCAATATCCAATATGACAATTTGTTAAAACTTAATTGGCCGATAACTGAGACCAATACCGATATTCTTTCCCAAGACCTACCATACTTACAGAGGCTACATACAGTAGCTTTTTCTGCTGTGGAGTTAAAATACTAAATTATTCTTCATGGTCTTTTGTCAGTTTGACCTGCTACCAAATGTAGATTGTAGGAAACACGACAATTAAAAAAACTTAAGAGGTTGATTAAAGGGTTTTAAGGTGGGGTTTGTATGAAAAATTATCATTGACGAGATATACCGGTAAATGTGATTCTGAACCAACTGGACAGAATAAAGAACACACCCAGCAGTGTGCTCATCATTTATTACCACAATGAATTTTGAATTCCTTAAGATTAAAAGACATACGGTACCTGGCTCCTAACTTGAAAAACCTTAGATCAGGGCTATTCAACTAAACTGCTCAGGGGGCCACAGTTACTGGAAGCCAAGAGCTCAGGAGCCGGACATCCAGCATTTATTGTCATTGTTTGTTTTATGATTTAAAATCTAGTTTTATTTAACATAAACCCATTGGTGGACCAAACTGAGTTCAACCGTGGGCCTGATTTGGCCTTTGGGCTGCCAGTTGAATAGCCCTGCCCTGATCTATCACTAAAATGCATCAAGACCCTTTACCAGAACTCTGCCCAAAGCACATAGCCATGTTAGCATCTGTTCAGAGACTTTTGTACTGATCATGATTTAACTGGTTTGATTTAATGGCTATCCTGATCAAAATTTATGAAATGTGTGGGTCAGCCCTCATACGTTAAATATTTCTCCACAGAGTTCTGAGTCATCTCGACTTTTCTTGTCTATACACGTACATCTGAGTGTGTGACAAAACCCTGGGATAGATGTGGTGTGAGAAGGAGTAGAGGAAGTGGTATCTGCTGACTGGATGCATCTCTCAACAAATGCAGTCTGATACAAACAATGAAGCTGTGGCTTTTTGTCCGTCTGCCTGCCAGAACGAGGTTCGCACCGACACACAACCTCTGCATCATTCAGCCTATTCATATCTAGTGGCAAAATGGCACGTGACTGCATGCGCATCCGCACACAAGAGACAAACACTGGGAGAATCCTCTGGAGTGAGCTGAATGACAGCTGATATCTTTTGATGGCGGCTGTTTACCGTGAACTCGTGCTGCGCAGCAACACAGCTCCCTTCTACCCACAGCGCTGAGTCTACCAAAACACATTCACCTCAAAACAATGTTACCCCAGCAGGTGGACAACAAGAGGACAGTTCTGGACATCTGAAACTGTGGGACTTCTGTTGCGTCCCTTTTGACAGTTGTAGTACATGAATGAAAAGTGGTGGAGGGGTAGAGTGAAAGAGCTGCAACACAGCTGTCAACACTCATGTCTTGTGGTTTGCATGACTAAATATTTATGGAGTTTATGCCACAGAAACACACTGAGACGGGACAACAGCACCCATTTAGATATTAACTTATGTCTTCATTCAAAAAGAACAAAGACACACAATATCCACTTGTTTTGCACAAATCAACACTAAAAAGAACAAAATTAAAAATGTATTCTTATAAGACAGACTTGTTTCAATTTCCTTACAGATTAACATATAAAAAGACTTTTTTTAAATTATTGACCAATAATGTGCATATTTATCCACTTGTTTTCATCAAATGCTGCATCCACAGTTAATTCTCAACATCCCTACAGTCTTTAGCTGTCATGTCACTGACCACATTCATACGGTAAAACAAAAACACTGGTCATTCACTAATCAAGACATTTAAAGGGGAAGGATTCATTTACAAAACGTGATCAGTTCTTACATTTTCTAAAGTTCATTAGTTGTGGCCGCCATCTTCAATCAAGTTGACTCCAAAAGCTGAAAAGTTGTACATGTACGTCCAATGATTACTTCCTGAGACTTTCATTAATATCTGTTCGGTGTTTAATGAAACACTTTGTTATTATTATTCTTTCAGCCAATCCCCTCCTCAAGGGTCGCCACAGTGAACAAACTCACTTGAAGAGTTGGTAATTGTTTTATACGCTGGATGCCATTCCTGGCGCAACCATACACCACCGAGCTGCCACAGCCTTCTGTGTGGAGCAAAGAACTGCCTTCTAGGGTGCACGGAGGAGCAGATGGTGAGGGTTAAGGGCCTTGCTCAAGGGCTTATAGTGGAATAAATGAGAGTGGAGGCAGGTGTGGGTGCTTCAGCTTTCCCACCCACATTTTGATGTTGGTCTGGAAAGTCAAATCGGCAAATCTTCCGATCACAGGCTCGCCCTTTCCACCCTCTGCGCCACCTTTCCCCCATACAAGTCTTAAGCCTTATTTATACCATACAGTAATGACGTTTGGCTGCAATGAACACAAGAAGAAAAAAATGAGATACTTTATTAACATGTACAAAGTTTACATTTATTTTATTATAATTATTATTGAGCATGCATCAGGGTATGTACAAAGTAATTATCTGGCTAGCTGTGCATTAGCATTTTTTTGCAAGCTAACACCAAGGTACAAAACACCTTAATAATGACTACACTATTGCAACTAATTCCTGCTCAGAAAAGAGATTCCTGCACAAGCAAAAAGTTTGCAACAATCATGTGTTATTTCCTGACACTTTAAAATCTTGAAAGGCTCTTGTCCTTAGCCAATAACTTTTATCTTCTGGTACTAACTAGTTGCACTGTGTACTGAAAATATGTGCTTACTACTGTTCGTTTTAGGTTGTTTAAATTCTACTGTGTTCAACTGATCCTATTTCAGAGATCTGAAATTTAAAAAGAGATTTATTTTTGCAATGATAAAAACATTTATAAGTCCATCTTTTTCTCAATTCACAAAATTCACAATTTACATTTTAGGAAATCATCTGCAGTTCTGGATTATTGTGTTCATGCTTTATAACTCATTTAAAGAAAATAATGATCTGGTTCAAAGCTCAGAGATTTGTGTGTCTCTTGCACAAATAGGCCTGATCGTCCATCTTTTCTTTCAAACAACAATTAAAAAGACTGGATAACGAGGACAGCACTCCCTCATTTCATGACGCATATTATTCAGATGAGGTCAAGCAACGGATAAAAAGAACACATCTGGCAAGCTGAGATGAAGATGCCAAACTCTGTTCAACTATTTGGTGTCGAGACGTGTGAATACCACAGTAAGCACAAACAGAAGCATGGTTAAAAGCATGAAGGCGCTCTGATTCACAAACAGAATAAATTCAGTGCAAACATGTGTGGTCCTTGATCCCTCCATACAATAATGAACTTACCGTATACGTCATGAGGCAAGAGATTTTTTGTTGTTATTTTAGAACTGTTCTAACAAAATAAATAACCTAGCATTGCTTGAAGGAACACACATTGTCTGCTGTCTTTCATGCCAGAGTTTAAAACTAAGACCATCTCATGTAGGCCCTGTGATGGACTTGAGATCCATCCAGGGTGTACCCCCCGCCCCTCGCACAGTGATTGCTGGACATGGGCACCGGCAACCCCCGTGACCCAAAAATGGAAGAAGTGGGGAGTGGTGGCGTAGAGGTTAGAAGATGGGCCTGTGATTGGAAAGTTGCAGGTTCAACTCCCGGTACAGTCAACATAAAAAAAATGTGGGTGGTAAATGTGAAACACCCACACCTGCCTCCACACTCATTCATCCCACTCTGGGCCCATGCAAGGCCCTTAACACACACCATCTGCTCCCTAAAAATAGTCTCTCTTGAAAATTAGTTCTCGTGACTCAATGAGACTTCCTGGATAAATAAAGGATAAATAAATAAATTTTAAAAATTAAAAAAAAAAAGATGATGGATGGACCATCGCATGTACAGCTTTAACGGTTTGGATAAAACCTCCAAAATAACATGATGCTGTTGATGAGGATCACCCTCAGGTACTACTAGATCAAACTTGTCCTTAATAAATTTCAAATTGGCTGAAGGTCATTTTTGGGTTATCTACAGTCAATTATCTGTGGCAACCATCTTGAATTTGACCAAACAAAGTTAAGTCAGGTCTTCTGGACAGTTTATGTTGAAACATTTGTCTTTCATCCAAAAGACTTCATCAGTCCGAGGAGCCACAACAAACTCAGTCCCATAAGTAGCACACTCGCACAGTGGGTAAACCAGTTTGATGGTGATAAGATGGTTTCTGGAGTCCGTCTTCTCCCCCACTGACACATCTGAGGCAGCCAAGGTTCAAAACATATTGAATTTGATTGATTCCAAGAAAATCAGTCGAAGTTGAATATATCAGAGTCAGAGTCAGAGTCAGAGTCAGAGAGAATTTATTGTCATTTGCACCGCATGTAGTACATGTGTTGAAAACGAGATTATGTACACAGGGTCCCAGTTACATCCAACAACAAATGCAAGAGAAATACAATAATAACATCTAGGATTAACTAAGAGAGACATCACATCAGCTAGTAATACACTAAGCCCTAATGTAGTAGAAAAACATCATTATAAACAGCAGCACGAACATGAGCAGATGGTCACAGATGAACGCAGCAACAAGAAACAGATCAGTACAGTATCAGTATGATGTGACATTTTGCAGTGTTTATTCTTATTATTTATTTATTCATGAGTCTGACAGCCTCAGGGTAGAAGCTGTTTCTCAGTCTAGTGGTTCTACATTTGATGCTCCTCAACCTCCGTCCCGAGGGGAGTGGTGCAAAGAGTGAGTGTGCTGGGTGAGTGAGGTCTTTCATGATGCAGGTGGCTCTTTTTCTGCATCTGGAGGTGTAAATGTCTGTGATGGTGGGGAGACTGACTCCCACAGACTTCTGTGCAGCCTTCACCACTCTCTGCAGAGCTTTTCTCTCTGCAACTGTGCAGCCTCCATGCCACACATTGATACTGGAGCATGGAGCATATATGAAAATTTTCTAAATCTATTCAGTGGTTCCTGTGATATTTCGTAAACAGTGCTGGATGGTTTCCATCCATGATTATGGGCAAAGTTTTAAGCAGACCTTAATAGACCTTTTACCAGTTGACGTCATCGCGCATGCGCACTCGCATTTTTCCAGTATAAACGCAAAGCCGGGGGGTTCGCCTCTAATGTTGTCATCACAGCCAACGGTCGCGGTGGGAAAATAAGACTTTTATTGTGTTTATAATTGTTCCAGGCAATGTAAACGAGTAAAAGAAAAAAGGTGAGACTTGTTCGTTTTACAACGTCCCTCTAAGAAAGTCGAGTAAAGCGACTAAAAGAAGGAAGATGTGGAGGAAAATGTTGCTTCATGCGCCGGTACCGGCAGGATTTCACCCCGACACGAAGCATCAACGTGTGTAATCAGCATTTTTTATCTGGCATGGACATTAATGATCCAAGCTCCGTGGATTACGTTCCAACATTACATCTTGGATATGGGAAACAGACAAAACAGAGAACAACCTGGATCCCGCAGCAGAATGCTACTTGATAGCTGCTAAGCTAGCAGCAGCTAGCTAGTTCTACGAGACCTCTCTGTACCTCGGCCCACTGCCTGTGTTGAAGTTTCAACTTGTTTCAACCTGCGACATGCAAAGAGATTCTTCCTTCAACCCCACTGAAGAACAGGTGAGTAAAATGTCAAAACGTGCAGCTCGTAAAAATGAACAGACCTGTTCATATACCGGTAGCACTGTTAGCTGTTATCATTTGAAGTCTTTCTGCGTTGAAAAAATATACAGTATAGTTTCCACAAGACAAACATGTTTTATTAACATTATTTGAGGTCTAACAGCACTGTATCTTTGAAAACATTTCAGTCATTTCTCTGTTTCTGTAAGTTATTCGCACAGCTTTGCTGGGAGCATCGGTGAAATGCTGTCACAGAAGAAAAAAAAGCAATCCTGTCATCAATAAACATACAGTTTCCTCCTCTCGTATCCGCGGCACAATGTTCAGTCATTTTGACCAGTGGTTGTTCACTATTTTAAGAAACCAAGCTTCTAAATTACAACTCTCTTATCATTACGAAGCTACCGGCTCATTCCTAACCCCCCTGAATCCAGTTTCGGCTTTTTGCCGTCCAATCAGAATGCTCGTTTTAGGCAAGCTTTGCGTGATGACGTCAACTGGTAAAAGGTCTATTGAAGAGTTCACGTTCAAAGCATAAGTTGGGGATCAGACTCAGCTACCTAGCGCCAAATTGAAGACCAATCTGTAAAACTACAAACCGTATTACAAAAAAGTTGGGACACTGAACAAATTGTGAATAAAGACTGAATGCAATGATGTGGAGATGGCAAATGTCAATATTTTATTCGTAATAGAACATAGATGACAGATCAAAAATTTAATCTGAGTAAATGTAAAATTTTAAAGGAAAAATATGTTGATTTAAAATTACACAGTGTCAACAAATCCCTAAAAAGTTGGGACAAGTAGCAATAAGTCAGAGAATCTTTATTGTCATTTGCACCGCATGTGGTACATGTGATGAAATGAGATTATGTACACAGGGTCCCAGTTACATCCAACAATAAAAATGTAAGAGAAGAACAGTAATAACATCTAAGACAGTGGTCCCCAAACTTTTTCCTGTGAGGGCCACATAACTTTTCCCTTCTCTGGTGGGGGGCCGGAGTCAGTTTTTAACAGGAAAAAGTGTGACGATTGCAGGAGTGCCTAAATCAGGGGTGCCCAACCTTTTTTGAACCAAGAGTTACTTTTGAAGTCGGCAGTTTGCCGAGAGCTACTCGTCCAGTCTCAGTATCAAAAAACAAAAATTTTCATCTCCCTACTCCTCACTTCTTTAAAGTAAATAAAACAGAACGTAATGTGTTGCTAGTTTTATTTAATTAAAGTATTTTATCAAAGTAAAATGACGCAATATTTGAAAAGCACACCATATTTTTTAAAGAAACGAATAAACAATGAACTGAACAATATAAAACTCCCTCATTTACAAAAAGTGACTTACAAAGGTGCAGATTTACAAATCTCCAACAACTATTTCAAACCTCAATAAAACCTAAATATCAAAACTAGGCAGCTGCTCTGTGCAGCAGGATGGTGTCATCTGGTGCAAGTTGTATAAAATATTGTGGATCTGTTTTTGGACTTGATGATTTTCATGTGTGAAAAAGCAGACTCACACAGGTAGGTAGATCCAAAAAGTGCTGTTAAGTTCAAAGCACATCTTCGGATGTAAGGATACTTTTCTTCTGAGAACAGACTCCAGAACTCTCCATCCACGCCAGGTGATGCTCGAATTACAGATGAGGCAAATAGACTCTCACTCCTCCCACCTCCCACCTCCCACCCCAGCTAGCTCCCTTTATGTGAAAGGGAGACAATTCAACTTACTCCTTCATCTTTAAAAACTGTGTTAGGATAGGCTAAGTACTTGGTGGCCGTACAGTACTGTACATGTATTATTTTTGAAAAAAAAAAAAAAAAAAAAAAATAACTATTGTTCTGGGGGCCGGACCAAATGTGGGGGCGGGCCAGATGCGGCCCGCGGGCCGTGGTTGGGGAACACTGATCTAAGACATGAACTAAGAAAAACATCAGCTAAAAATACACTAAGCACCAATGTAATAGAAAAAGATCATTAGTGGCTGGAAAAAGGAAATTGAACATATAACAAACAGCTGACCCAATTAACACTAATTAGGTCAATTGACAACATGATTGGGTATAAAAAGTGCTTCTCAGAGTGTCAGTGTCTCTCAGAAGCCAAGATGGTAAGAGGATCACCAATCCCACCATTGTTGCGCAGAAAGATAGTGCAGCAATACCAGAATGGTGTTACCCAGCGTGAAATAGCAAAGACTTTTAAGTTATTCATTCAACCTTTATTTATACAGGCTAGCCTCATTGAGCCACGGGGACTCATTTACAAGAGGGACCTGTCTCACTCACACCCAGGGTCAATTTAGAGTTACCAATCAGTCTAACATGCATGTTTTTGGACTGTGGGAGGAAACCGGAGCACCCGGAGAAAACCCATGCATGCACGGAGAGAACATGCAAACTCCACCCAGAAAGGCCCCCGGACCGGGATTTGAACCGGGGACGTGCTCGCTGAGAGGCAGCAGCTCTACCAGTTGTGCCACCGTGCTGCCCAATTATCATCATCAATCGTGCATAACATCAAAAGATTCAGAGAATCTGGAACAATCGCTGTGAGTAAGGGTCAAGGCCGTAAAACTCTAATGGATGCTCGTGATCTCCGGGCCCTTAAACAACACTGCACCTCAAACAAGAATGCCACTGTCAAGGAAATAACAGAATGGGCTCAGGAATACTTCCAGAAAGCATCGTCAGTGAATACAATCCACCGTGCCATCTGCTGTTACCAGCTGAAACTCTACAATGCAAAGAGGAAGCCATTTCTAAGCAAGCTCCACAAGCTCAGACGTTTGCACTGGGCCAGGGTCATTTAAAATGGAGTGTGGCAAAATGGAAGACTGTTCTGTGGTCAGATGAGTCACGATTTGAAGTTCTTTATGGAACACTGGGACGCCATGTCATCCGGACCAGAGAGGACAAGGATAGCCCAAGTTGTTATCAACGCTCCGTTCAGAAGCCTGCATCACTGATGGTATGGGGTTGCATGAGCGCTTGTGGCATGGGCAGCTTGCATGTCTGGAAAGGCACCATTAATGCAGAGAACTATGTTCAGGTTCTAGAACAACATATGCTCCCATCTAGACGTCATCTCTTTCAGGGAAGACCCTGCATTTTTCAACAAGATAATGCCAGACCACATTCTGCAGCAATCACAACATCATGGCTACGTAGGAGAAGGATCCGGGTACTGAAATGGCCAGCCTGCAGTCCAGATCTTTCACCTATAGAGAACATTTGGCACATCATAAAGAGGAAGGTGCAACAAAGAAGGCCCAAGACGATTGAACAGTTAGAGGCCTGTATTAGACATGAATGGGAGAGCATTCCTATTTCTAAACTTGAGAAACTGGTCTCCTCTGTCCCCAGATGTCTGTTGAGTGTTGTAAGAAGAAAGGGGATGCCACACAGCGGTAAAAATGGACTTGTCCCAACTTTTTGGGGATTTGTTGATGCCATGAAATTTTGAACCAACATATTTTTCCCTTAAAATGACACATTCTCTCAGTTTCAACTTTTGATCTGTGATTTGTGTTCTATTCTGAATAAAATATTAGATGTTGGCACCTCCACATCATTGCATTCAGTTTTTATTCACAATTTGTTTAGTGTACCAACTTCTTTGGAATCTGGGTTGTACCCGAGTTACAGCCCAAGTTGGGTTTGCAAAGGTAGCTTAACTGTGGCAGCAGAAATCATTTCCATTTTTTTAGTTCAACAATTCATTCATTCAACCTTTATTTAGGCAGGTTAATCCCATTGAGCCCCAAGGACTCATTTACAAGAGAGACCTGGTTACAAACAAAGAATAATGACAACAGCAACAGTAGGTTTTCCATGGACAATCAACAATAGACAATCATAAGAGCAAAATACAGTTTTTTTTAACAAGTTAAAACAAAGATGTCAAAGTAGCAAAACAGACAGATTATAAGGCAAATGTAGAAAATCAAAAACAGGAACATGTCTGCATTGGTTTTTGCCAGGATTCCAACAGATTCTTAAAGCCATTTAGAGAGGTCAAGGCCGAGAGTTTCAGATCTTTTTGGAAGATATTCCAGGAAGCAGGACCAGAGTAGGAGAAGGAAATGTTCTTGTTTTGTAAAACTAACTTTGTCAATCATAACTTGCCTAAAATACAGTTTAAATTCATCAAAACTGTAACCACAAGTCATACAAAATATGAAACCATAACACCATCCAGTCGTCACACTGTAGCTACTGAATGGTTTTAAACCTTATTTACTTTTCTTCAGTTGTGTTTGTCAAAGTGAACATGGTCAACAACAAAATCTGGTCAATAATCAAATCTTCAATTACATCAGTGGAAATATTTATGATGCCATGGAAGAGCTGAGAGAAACTAAAGGAAAACTGAAGGTTGCTGCTAAATGGAAGAAAACTTTGGGTGGGTTTGTTAAAGAGAGACTGGAAACACTTCAGCAAGGATCTACGTGAATGTACCTCTGTCTTCAGATTTACATTTACGTCCCAGCACCTTTGCAGCCCTAGCTAACCCAAACATTCCACGAAGGAATATTTTTTTTAATGTTTCCCACATTCCTTTATATCGTGACGTTTTCTTTGTGTTCCCTAAATTCCTCCTAATCACATTTTTCTCTCTCCATTCCTTTCCAAAACATGCACATGGCGTATATAAAAAACTTGGACTGTATATAAAAAACTTGGACTGTAAAAGACACACACACACACACACACGCACACAGTCACTGGGTGGAACTGCCTTTTTGCATAAACATTTCCACAGAGAACAGCTCAGATGTTTGCTAAAGGGCAGAAGCTGCATTGCCATGGATACAAAGATCTGTTTGGATGGAAGAAGGTTTTCCCTGAGAGGACCCCAGAGGTGCCCAAGGATATGCCGCACCCTTAAAATGAATCTTAGCCTTAACAGTTTGCACATGAGCTGTTACGCAACAGATGGGATCACAACTGCAGAAACAGCATCAGTTAAAGAATAAAATGTGGAGCTGAGGTGGATTTGGGGAAATCCACATCAGCAGTAAATTCCAAACTTTTAGACAACTTGGAACGAAAGAGGACATCAGTGAGGGACTGCCAAGATGACACAAGCCAACATGTTAAGAACTTTTCAAAAAGGGCTTTAAAGGGCTGTGGATATTTTGTGAATCTTCTCATTGAACATCCAGAATAATCTGTTTGGCATTTCAGTAAATTATTGCCAAATCACTGAAGAGCCAATCACCAAAAGATTACAATTAAGTACAGGCCTGGCATTTCTTGAAGTAATACAATTCGCCCGTCGCCTTTAATGCCAGAGTTTTAAAGTGCCTGTGCCATGCATATCATACAAATTCAAAAAAAGAAAAAAAAAAGAAAACATATTCATATTTAAACAATTTGGTAAAATACATATAATTTTACCCAATTTGTCACATACCTGACATTATCTTTTTAACTTGGCACCAAAAGTGGGTCCAACGTAAAACAGGAAGTGACATCAGAGGGGAACTCTTTAAAAAGGGGAACCTCTCTCCAAACTTTGTTCATTGAAACAATATTTGAACTCAGACTCTTGGTCTCTCTCTGATAGTGCCTCAGAATAATCTAAAGGACCATCACATTCTTTTCTACTCATTGTGGCAATGTTCCTACGCAAGTGCTTCCATCTATCACTTCCTGTTACAGTACATGAGAATATCTCTGTTCATCTCAGCTGCTTGAACTTCTTTTTGCAATACATTATTGATCTTATCTTTCCAAAAATGCATTAATACAAATTTATGTTACAAGCACTTTAAACCGAGATCATCTTATGATGAGAAGGAAAAGAGTTATAGCGGTTTGGTGAAACTTTATAAATGACATTATACTGTACATGTCATGTGAACCATTTTGCTAGATTTGTTAGCAATTGAAAGTATGTGTTGAAAATGACTCTCAGCTACTACCGCTCCAAAATTTAGCTCAATATCAGTGAAACTGACAGATTATAGTTAAGACCCCCAGCCAGGATTTGATCCAGCGACCTTCTTGCTGAGAGGCAACAGCTCTACCAACTATCCCACCATGTTGTCCATATTAACATCAGAGAGTCAGAGAGTCAGAGAGTCAGAGAGAATTTATTGTCATTTGCACCGCATGTAGTACATGTGTTGAAAACGAGATTATGTACACAGGGTCCCAGTTACATCCAACAACAAATGCAAGAGAAAAACAATAATAACATCTAGGATTAACTAAGAGAGACATCAGCTAGTAATACACTAAGCCCTAATGTAGTAGAAAAACATCATTATAAACAGCAGCACGAACATGAGCAGATGGTCACAGATGAACGCAGCAACAAGAAACAGATCAGTATCAGTATGATGTGACATTTTGCAGTGTTTATTCTTATTATTTATTTATTCATGAGTCTGACAGCCTCAGGGTAGAAGCTGTTCCTCAGTCTAGTGGTTCTACATTTGATGCTCCTCAACCTCCGTCCCGAGGGGAGTGGTGCAAAGAGTGAGTGTGCTGGGTGAGTGAGGTCTTTCATGATGCAGGTGGCTCTTTTTCTGCATCTGGAGGTGTAAATGTCTGTGATGGTGGGGAGACTGACTCCCACAGACTTCTGTGCAGCCTTCACCACTCTCTGCAGAGCTTTTCTCTCTGCAACTGTGCAGCCTCCATGCCACACGTTGATGCTGGAGCACAGGACGCTCTCCACTGCACACCTGTAGAACGAGGTGAGGACTGGGCTTCTCAGACCGGCTCGTCTCAGCCGTCTGAGGAAGTAGAGTCTCTGATGACCTTTCTTGATCAGGCTGGTGGTGTTGTTGCTCCAGCTGAGGTTATCATTCATGTGTACACCCAGGTATTTGTAGCTGGAGACCACCTCCACCGCAGATCCACCTATATACAGTGGGGTGTGGGTGTGTTTGTTCCTTCTGAAGTCCACAATCATCTCCTTCGTCTTCTTCACATTCATGTGAAGGTTGTTCTCTTTGCACCAGCTCTCCAGATGTTCCACCTCCTGTCTGTAGCTGGATTCATCATTATCTGTGATGCATCCCACCACAGCTGTATCATCTGCAAACTTAACAATATGACAGCCTGGATGTGTGGCTGTACAATCATATGTGAGCAGAGTGAACAGAAGAGGGCTCAGCACACATCCCTGAGGAGAGCCAGTGCTGAGGGTGATGGTGGAGGAGGAGAAGTTGTGGATCTTCACGGACTGTGGTCTGTCTGTTAAGAAGTCTAAGACCCAGTTACAAATAGAGGGGCTTAGTCCAAGTGTGGATAGTTTGTCTATCAGAGTTTGGGGGATCATGGTGTTGAAGGCAGATGTGAAGTCCACAAAGAGCAGACGCACGTATGAGTCCTTCTGATCCAGGTGGGTGAGAGCAGTGTGGACCACGGAGGAGATGGCGTCCTCTGTTGATCGGTTCTCACGGTATGCATATTGATGAGGGTCCTCATTGATGTTGACGGCTGTCTTGATGTGGGACATGACCAGTTTCTCAAAACATTTAGCGACTATCGGGGTGAGAGCCACCGGTCTGTAGTCATTCAGACCAGTCACTGTGGAGCTTTTTGGGACTGGGATGATGGTGGCGGTCTTCAGGCAGGTGGGAACTGACTCCAGTGCAAGTGAGGTGGTGAAGATGTCAGCCAGCACCTCACAGAGCTGGTCCGCACATTCCTTCAGAACTTTCCCTGGGATGTTGTCTGGACCCGTAGCTTTATGAGGGTTGATCCTTCTGAGACTGCCTCTCACTTCTGCTGCGGTCACTTTGAGGTGCTCCTCGTCTGGTGATGAGGTGAGTCTGGTGCTAGTTGGTCTGTTTGGATCATCAAAACGTGCATAAAACTTATTGAGGGCATCAGGCAGGGATGGGTCCCTGGGGCATTGTTTGCTTTTGCCCTTGTAGTCTGTTAAGCATTTGATGCCCTGCCACATGCTCCTAGGATCATGTGAGGTGAACTGTCCCTCGATCCTCTGTGCATACGCGGCTTTGGCCTTCTTTATGCCATCATCCAGTTCTCTCCTGCACTTTCTCAACTCCTCAGTATCTTTAGACTTGAATGCAGTGTCCCTGGCTGCCAGCAGGGTGCGGACATCCTTATTTAGCCAGGGTTTTTGATTGGGGTAAAATTTAACACACTTTCTTATGGATACATTTTCAGCACATGTACTGATGTAACCCAGGACAGAGGAAGCATAAAGCTCCAGGTCAATTGAATTTCCATTCGTAGCTGCCTCTTTGAAGACAGACCAGTTTGTGTTTTCAAAGCAGTCTCTTAGCATGGGGGAACTATCTTGGCGCCACGATGTTATCACTCTTTGTTCTGGCATCGAACGTCGGAGTGGGGGGAGCTGTCTAGGGACCAATAGCAGGGAGCGATGGTCGGAAGCCCCGATCGGTGGGCGTGGCTTCGCCGTGTACGCCCCCTTCACATTCGTGTAGACCTGGTCTAATGTCTTATTTCCTCGTGTTTCTGTGAAAACGTGCTGATTGAAGGTTGGAAGGATGACACGTAAATCCACGTGATTGAAGTCCCCGGAAACAATGAAAAACCCCTCAGGATATTTACACTGCAGCGAGGTGAGTAACTCATGAATTTCTTCCTGGGCGACTTTAGCATTAGCATCGGGGGGTATGTAAACATTGCTTATTATTATCGCTGAATAGTCGCGGGGAAGATAATGTGGCCGACATCTTATTGTTAAAAGCTCCACAGCAGCTGAGCAGATCCTGCTGATAACGGCACAGTTCGTGCACCAGTCTTTGTTAACGTAAATGCAGACACCTCCACCTCGCGTTTTCCCCGTAGTCTCGATGCACCGGTCCGTTCTGAAAAATAGTTTATTATCCAACTCGTAAACAGAGTCAGGAGTGTCTTCATTGATCCATGTTTCCGTGAGACAAAGCACCGAACATCTCCTCATCTCCTCCGACGTTGTTACTCTCAGACGAAGCAGGTCCATCTTGTTGTCGAGCGAACGCACATTGGACAGAAATAAAGCCGGCATCGGGGGTTTACCGGTTTTAGCGTCTGCTCGTAGTCTCGTCATGATTCCTGCTCGACAGCCACGTTTTTTCCCTCGAGAGCACCGCTTTCTTTTCTTTCCTCCGCGCATCTGCTTCCAGAAAGATGATCTAAGCAGATCCAATCTTCCGAGCTCTGATTTGAGTTCGTTGCTGATTTCAGCTGTGCCTTGTGGTAAATCCGCTCCAATTCTCAACAGCTCAGTTCGGCTATAATTCACCCGCAAAAAACGCGCAGAGTCAGGTACAAAAACATTATTAAAACTACTAAAAACTGGGGATGTTCTGGAAGCCCATGAAGCTGCTACTGGTCTGAGCGCGGCCATCTTGGTAACATGAATTGTAATTAAAATAAAAACACCTTATAAGACAGAGGAAGTAATTTTACTGAAACTGGTTGAGTTCTGCAGCGTGACAACAATCATCTCAACAACAGAGACTCAAATTTCATAAACATAGGAGACTGAAGACATGAGACATGAAGCTGAAGGATGAGATTCATTACAGCTGGCCATTTTGCATCCACAACACATTATTAATGACTTCTTAATACAAGCAGTTTTAGGCATTCAACATGTTACTGTATATGAATGGTTTGATTAGTTTAAAGTGATGGTTCCAGTTAGTACTTGAGGTCTGTTTGATTCCCATAAACAGCTGATCAGAAGCCAAATTAACCCTCTGTTGGTGTGAAAGTCTGATTGTTATTGAGATCTGCCATGCATTGTGTGATAAAAGATGTTTTTTTAGATTAATTGACCACAGAAGATCATAAAATGTGACCCAGGCTGCAAAATGAGTCTGAATAATAATCATAATCATAATCATCAGCCGAAGAACAAAAAAAAAAAGTGAAAAGTATACTTTTTTTTTCTTCAAAATTGCAATTTGCATAACAATAAGGCCATAAAGGCACCAATTAGCAATCCAAGTACCTAAAAAAGCATATTAATTTCTAACTCCATATTTTAATTGTTGAAGTTTTCCTAAATGTGTCTTTGGTCAGTATTTTTTAAATTTCCTTTAACGTTTACCACTTTTCTCTGCCTGCTGTCGCAGCACCGGGAAATCCCTTCATATAATGTTTGGCATCAAGGTGAAGCTTAGGCATAATCTTTCTGAAAATATAGGGCTGATATTTCTGATAACATTACTCCAAATCAATGAAAAATGAGTTTTCAAACAGACACTTGTAAACAACTTGCTTGTTGCCTGGCCAGACGATAAACCAACAATTTTCAACAAACTACGTATCATTTTGATGCGTTTGAGATGGACAATTTGAAAATAATAATAGAATAGAATAGAATATATCTTTATTGGCATATTTGCACCAAGGTACAATTTAACAACAACTCAGTATTGAGAAATGCCTCATTGTGGCTCTTTTTGCCAGCACTAGTCAGCCCTACAGTGATCATAACTGGAAACCAGTGAGTTCTGTCCCCATCTGACAAACAGAAAACGGTGCATGTCTGAAAGAAGCTACAATGTTTTAAGGTTCAGATCAGTGAAGTGTCTTCCACAATTTAATGTGTACTTAGTGCCTTAGTACCATAAAGCACCTTTATAGAAGTTTATCTGTTTTAACTGTGCTCTATAAATAAAGATGACTTGACTTGACTAGTAACCAGGTTATTCATTGAGTCTCGTTACTTTGCTTAGTCTGTCTTCAGTCCATCTCTCAGCCCCTGTGGCTTCAAGCTTCACAATGATAAAAAACACTATTGCATTAAATATGCCTGTGTCATTTCAACAAGTCTGTATTATTCTGAAATTACCAGGGGCCTCATGTATCAACTGTGCGTGCGCACAAAAACATTGCGCACGTCACTTTCCACGCAAAACCCCGTATGTAACAAAAATGAAATGAACGTGAATATCTGCGCATCCAAGTACATTTCCACGCCAGCTCCCCTGCTGGCGTACGCACGTTTCTGTGGTTATTGTTCCTTTGGCGACACTTACAGGTGCTTTCGAGAAACTGAAGCCCCACAGTCTGTGGTTGACTTTAAGAGCGGCTTGAAGACCTTTCTTTTCAACCGAGCATACTATACTCCTCATGATTCTACTTTTGATCATAGCTGATACTGTTGTTGATTTTAATTGTTTATTAAATGTTTTATTGACATTTAATTCTGTTGCACCTTGTAGCACTTTGAGATTTTCATTAATGAAAAGTGCGTTATAAATTGAATTCATTATTATTATTATTATTATTATTATTAACTGTTCATGATGTGAAAATGATTAATATTCCCATCAAACACACGATTAACAAGTATTACATCCACATGACGCAGTTAAATAAAGCACGCGCAAAGTTGTGCCAAAAATAAATTTAACAGGAACGGATTCATTCAGCCTTACTGGAGAATATAATAAATACGTAGTGTAACACGCAGAGCATTTATTTATAAACAGATATAATTTTCTGATCTAGGATATGGCTTATCAGCCGTTTCCAGAAATAATCATTTTTCAGTTTGGCACTGCTGCGCTCTGGAGCAACATGGAGCCGTGCATCACGCACATCAGAAGCAGCGATCAAACTGTTCCCGAGCTATGAGGGAGCTGCAGGCCGATCAGGGCAGTCCAGTCCACACAAAGCCTGATCAATGGAATGTCTCATCCATATGATTCCAAAGGCTGAGTGGTCGCGCTTTGGAGCGCGCGCGCACCCACGCCGGTGTTACACGGCAGCTGGAGGTGATTCATGATCTGCGTTTATTGTAGATTTCTCCAAAATGACACGTGAAAGTACACCATATATAACTTGTAGGAGAGTAAAGGCTTCACAGACAAACAGATTGCGCACAATGTGGCGCGCGCAGCGTTTGGAGACTCCAACATCACGTCATGTCATGAAAAGTCTCCACTGAGACGCACAGACCCGTTTCTTCATATCATCTATTAAATAAACAAAGATCTATGTTCAACCAAACATCTAAGTTCCTCTGTGTTTACAGTAATTATGGTAATAAACCCGTGCGCAAAGTTAATATTTTCACTCAGAATGAATGGATGAGCTGGCGCACCAAAGCAGGGTGCGCGCACACACAAATCCGACACACAATCACTCGTTCTTTGTGTGATAAACACATTTTATTACTATTCTTACTTAGGATTATTTTCCTCACTCATATTATATTAAATTCATTATTTTCCTGAATCTAGAAATAATTTCTGATCGCGCAGGGATCAAACAAACATGTCCTTCACACATGCAGGAAGTAATTTGCATCTGTTTAACATATGTAAATGAAGGCGTGTCAGGGGAGGTGTCTCACGTGCGCTCAGTTCCACGTTGGTTGTGATGTACAAAAGGAATGTGCGTGGATTCCGGTGTACGCACAGTTTGATACATCTGGATTGTTTTGTGCGTACACACTTTTCTGGATTTGACCGTGCGGCACTTTTCAGTAGGAAATCCACGCAAGTCTTTGTACATGAGGCCCCAGGTCAACAATATCCAGTGGAAGAGGGTTAACTTCCTGAAATCAAAATACACCTTTTTTAATGCTTCGCTTCATTATTTGCAGCCTCTGATCACACGAGAAGAACAATCTGCAACCTTTTACCTTCATTTGAAATAATTTTACCATAATTTCTGGACTATAGAGAGCACCCAAATATGAACCGTGCACACTTTTATTTTTAGTATACATATATAGACCACACTTGTGTATAAGCCACTAGTGTTCATGTTGTAACATGAGATATTTACACAAAAATATATATTTTTAACTTGTATTAAAGGTACTGTATACCAGTAATGTAAACAAATACGTACAATACATTTTTTTCTGAACAATGCTTTTAACACTGGTTAAAAATTATTAAAACATATACAGTAGCCTATCAGGAAGTCATTGATCTCTATACAGTATATTCCTCCTACTGCAAGCTTGTGCTCCGTGGAGCAAAGTTGCTTTGTGCATGCAGGGGAACCCCACCCACCACCAGTCACACCCACCAACACCTCCCCATTCTCTCCTCCCTGTTTCATTGGTTCAACTGTGACCTGTTTGGTAATTTCAATGGTCAGATTGTTTTTTAAACTTTATTTATACAGATAGTCTCAGTGAATCACGAGGACCTGCTCAAAAGAGACGTGTATTGGGCAGCTGTACAAGCGACAGGGTGACGAGGCTAAATGTTTTGGCAGCAGGAAGCTTGTTGGCCCGTCAAAAATAATAATAATTTAAATTCCATAAATTAGCCGCATAATTTTATAAGATGTGGGGTTCAAAACCTATGGAAAAAAAGTAGAGGTTTATCGACTGGAAATTACGGTAACTGTCCTGCCTTTTTCTATTTGGGTCAAGTGTGTTGTTGCAGCACCCAGATTTTCTGATAATGAACTCCTCTGTGAGATGACAGCAGATTACATTAACATGTCCACAACGTAAATTTACCTGACCTTAATTATGTTTGTTTTACAAATATACGGTAATAATATGATCGTTGCTGCAGCTGTGGAGCATTGTGTTTTGGTTGGTTGCAAACCACAATACAGTGACAACATGCACAGTGCAAAGCTGCACAAATTCTTGGTTGTGACATGTAAAAACACAAACATCTCAAATATCTTTGTAAGCACTCAGTAATACGATGCCGTTACAAGTGTTCAATAATTCAGAGTAGCGGGTGTGTGTGTTCAAAATTCTAGCTATAACACAGGGGAGCAGAAGAAGAAAAAAGATGCTTGTATATGATTAGCATGGAAGCTGCTTTCTGCTTAAAAGTTATACATTTGCACAGCTTTGTTGTACAGAAACATTGTCACATTGAGTAAATATCACTGACTGGATATGTGGAAGTGAAGTGAAGCTGCAGAGGCTTTTCTGTCTGCTCTGACCACACGCCAACTCTGCAGCAGAGAAAAGCTGGAAATATCCCCAGCAGACTGCAGTGGGTGGTTTAAAGACAGGCATTCACCTCAAACGTTAAATTAGGTACAGTCTGGTGTACACAGCTAACCGCCAAACTATTACATTTTAATGGAATTTAACTAAATCTTTCCAGGTTGTCAGGATTTGGGTGGTTTGAGCACACAACGTAAACTACACCAAAATGAGAAGTTGTGAATTACCCAGTAATACAAAAGATTTCTAGCTACATAAAAATATATATATTTATCCAGATTGTTTAAAGATCCACTGACATCATCTTTGAACTTTGCATAAAATGATACAAGATACAGCAAACCCTCGACCTACGTCACCCGCGACCTACGGCAACTCAGACTTACGATTTTATCATATTTAATAAAAATATGATTAAAAAAAATATATATATTATTATTATTATTATTATTTTTTTTTTATGTTATTAATTTCATGTGTATAGCACTTTGTTGCAGCTGTGGTTGTTTTAAATGGCTTTATAAATAAAGTATAATTATTAATATTTCGTTTTTAATTACAATTTGATCGTATTTACGCAACTTCCGGTCGTTTCCGGTCGCCATTTTACTACAGTACTGCGGTCAATGGAGCTCTAGACGCTCCTGTCAGCTGGCTTTAGAGGACCGTGTGTCCGTTCAGGGTTGCCTCATACGGATAAATTTGCTGGAAACACTCGGTCAACTCTGTGGACGTCTCAGACCCGGAGGAGCAGCCGCCGATCGCCCCCGTGATCGCTCTAACAACGCCGCCCGACATGCTAACGACAGCAGCTAACAGAGCAGCTAACACAGGCGAAGACACCGAGCCGACATGCCGCGGAGGGGCCATCTGCGGCCGGGAGCTCGCCGCAAATGTCCGCCTGGCAGTCGGGGGACACCGAGCTAACGCGGAGATACAAAGCCGACAGCCTTTTTGAATGAACTGACATGCTAACCATTGCTGCTAATGGCGGGGCCTAACCGTAGCTAACGCCGAGCAGCTTGTTTTGGATGGAGAAACATCGCGGAGAAACGGCTTTCAGTAAGTTTTTTTTTTCTGGCTCCAAATGTATGAAGTTAAGAAGCTAACAGTCATTCTTTTAAACAGTTTTGACCACGTGTGTGCGTGTGGAGCGTAAGGAAGCTGGGGGAGCTCGGACGGGTGCGAGCTGATGCTAAAAGACGAAGGCAGGCTTTGACCAGCTCAAAGTAAGACATTATATTTTTTATTTATTGTACAGTACAGTACTGTATTCATTTACTGTACAGTTCTGTGCATGTTCATGGCCTAGTATGTCTGCTTGTTCAGTCTCATGCCATTAAATATGTGTGCGGCGCTCCGTTAGTGGTATAGCCGCGACCTATGTCAGAAACGCGGA
>JBBPBX010018638.1:29965-45365 GCA_038048925.1 Garcialebias charrua | reverse complement strand
CCATTGTCACTTACTACAGTCTGTGGAATTCCAAATCTGGCGAATGTGGCTTTTAATTTTTGAATAACCACTGATGATGTGAGGTTGGGAATTTTTTCCACATCAAAGTACCTGCTGTAGTAGTCTACAGTGACGATGTAGTCGATGTTGTTCCATTTGAACAGGTCTGTCGCTACAGCTTGCCAAGGTTGGTCTGGTATTGGGTGAGAAACCATTGGTTCTTTTGGGAGTGAGCTTCTGTGCTCCAAACAGATGTCGCATGACCCAACTAGTGCCTCTATTTGTCTTCCCATACCTGGCCAAAACAATATATCTCTAGCTCTCTGTTTACATTTGTCCATTCCTAAATGCCCTGTATGTATACGTAACAACATTTCAGTTCTCAACACATTTGGAATAACAATTTTCTCACCTTTTAGAAGAATACCATTAGCTTCTGAGAGCTCATGTCTAATGTTCCAGTATTCTGAAACGGCTTGTGGGCATTTTTTGGCTGATTCTGGCCAACCTGACTGGATAATCCTCTTTAAGAGTATGAGTTGTTCATCTCTTGCTGTAGCGTCTCTGATTTCCATCATTTTGCGGTCGCTCACAGGTGCATTGTCCATCACAGTGTGCACTTGGAAGTCCATACCTTCGCTTAATGAAGGATCGTGGCGTGCAGTGGGTTTTCTGGATAACGTGTCTGCGACGGGTATATGCTTGCCTGGTTTGTGTACGATGACGATGTCGTACCTCTGTAGCTGTATGATCATTCGTTGAAGTCTTGGAGGAGCGGCTGCGAGGGGTTTTCGCATAATTGACTCCAGTGGTTTGTGGTCCGACTCAACGATTACCTGACGTCCGTACAGGTATTGGTGAAAACGTTTACAGCCAAAGAGTACTGCGAAGAGTTCTTTCTCAATCTGTGCGTAGTTTACTTCAGTCTCGTTGAGGGTTTTAGATGCGTAGGCTACTGGTTTTTCATCTTGTAGCAATACGGCGCCTAAACCGTACTTTGAAGCATCTACTTGCAGCTTTACTTCCTTTTTGTGGTCGAAGTACTGGAGTACTGGACCTGGTTCTGTTGTGAGTAGATCTTTCACACACTTGAAAGCGGCTTCTTGGTTTGTGTCCCATACGAACTCGTTCTTTTCTTTCAGGAGTTCTCGGAGCGGCGCAGTCACTTCTGACAGTCGTGGTGCAAACTTTGCGAGGTAGGTGACCATGCCCAGTATGGTTTCTAGTTCAGACTTGTTTTGAGGCGGTGGCATGTCTCTGATGGCCTCAATCTTGTTAGGGTCTGGACGAATACCATCACAGGTCAACGTGTGTCCAAAATAGTTGACTTCGGGTACACAAATTACGCTTTTGTCTTTGTTCAGTTTTATACCCTTTTGGCGGGTCCTCTCCAAAACTGAGTGTAGGTTTGCGTCGTGCTCTTGTTTAGTGCTTCCGTACACTAAAATGTCGTCCACGATGGTAGCCACGCCTGGCAGTCCCTCGTAGGCTTCATCCACTCTTCTCTGGAACTCATCTTGAGCTGAGATGATCCCAAATGGCAGTCTTTTGAAGCGATACCTGCCATAAATTGTGTTGAAAGTGGTCAACATCGATGATTCTTCGTTGAGTTTAATTGTCCAGTATCCTGACCTCGCGTCCAACACGCTGAAATACTTTGCTCCAGCCAGTTTTGGTGTTACGTCGTCCAAGGTCGGTAGTGGGTAGTGTGGTCTCTGGATCGCTTTGTTCAGTGGACGTGGATCCAGACAGACTCTCAGCTTTTTAGTCTTAGGTTTTTCTACGACGACGAGAGCGTTCACCCATTCAGTTGGTTCTGTGACTCTCTGTATGATGTCGTTTTTCTCCATCTCGTCCAATTCAGCCTTTAGGCGGTCACGGAGGGCAAAAGGTATGCGTCGTGGAGGGCACACCACGGGCGATGCTGAGGGTTTTAGCTCGATCTGACATTCTCCTGGAAACAGACCAATCCCTTGAAACACATCAGCAAATTCCTCATAAATGTCTGTGTTTTCTTTGAGCTGCACACCAACAGTGTGTACTAGTTTGACTATATTTAAGTCCAAACATGCTCTCATGCCCAAAACAGGAGGTGCGTTGGCACAGACTATGTCGAATTCCAGCCAAACAGACGTGTTTTTGTAGCTGCATGACAATCTGCACGAACCCTCTGTTTTTAGTGTTTGACCTCCATACGCTGTGAGTTTACTAGTTGTGGGGTTTAATGGCATACTACCGAACATTTGATGAAATGTTCCTGCTGGTATTATGTTTGCTTGTGCCCCAGTGTCTACTTTGAAGCTGAGTTTTTGTCTTTTTTCTCCAACTTCCAACTCTGCATAAGCTTGTTCTTTGTTAGTATTTTCATGCTTTGTAGTGATTGTGTCGATAAACAGCTCCTCTTGTTGCTGTTCATGGCTGTCTGCGACGTGATGCACTCTTCTGGGTGCAAAGCTTTGTTTGCGCTGTGGTGTTTGCGTCCTGCACACGTTGGCGAAGTGGTTAAATTTTCCGCATTTATTGCACTGGCGTCCTTTTGCGGGACATTCTTCTGTGCGGCTGTGTCCTCTCCCACATGCTCTGCACATATTTTTGCTCTGGGCGACGCCTTCGTTGCTGCGGCCTGTTGTTTTGCTACTGTGGTGCGTTAGCATGCTGCGGCTTTTGTTAACCACGTGCACGGACTGTGCTGGCATGCTAATTGCGGCGTTTGTCATAGTCTGTAGTTGCTGTCGTGATAATTCGAACGATCTGGCAACATCGATCGCTTTTTCTAGCGTTAAATCTGGACCTTGACAGAGTAGCTTTTCACGGACTCTCGGTGAATTGGTAGCAAACACAATTCTGTCCCTTATCATCTCGTCAGTGTTCGGGAAATTACAGTCTTTCGCCAACAGTTTAAGCTCTGTCACAAACTTTTCGGAGCTTTCATTTTCTCCCTGAATCTTCTCGAAAAACTTGTAACGTGCGAAGATTGGATTAGCTTTCGGCGTGACATATGCCTCGAAGTTATCAAAGTAGGTTTTCAGTACCTTTCTTTGGTCCGCAGTGAGGTCCCATGTGTTGAAGATGTCTCTACCTTTCTCTCCAATCCACAGGAGGAGGTAACTGCATTTCTCTTCTTGAGACTTGCTTTTAAGTGGCCCGGTGAACATCAGTTCGACGTGTTGTCGAAATCTTCTCCACGCGTCCGGTAAGTTCGTCGCGTCCCAGTCCATGTGCGGTATCGGTACACCTGAGTTCTCCATCTTCCGTCGTCAGGTCGATGGGCAAAACGTTCGGGATTCTTCTCGATTATCCACAAACTTCTGACACCATGTAAAAGATCAGCTGTCCATCTTTGACACAGCTATCTTTAATGTGCACGATTACCGACAGGATTGAAGGATGGTAGAAGATTCGGTCTGGTTCACTGCGAGCTTTTATTCAACATGTCCGCCATTCATCTGGTCGGTACAACAACAACAGTAACTAACGTAAAGTTGCGTCAACCACGTAACTACGTCATCACGTACATTCTAACGTAAGCACGTATATGTACGTGACAGGATATTACACTAATATACCTTGAAGACTCCATTCTCGACCTGCCCTACTAACCATACTCCGCAATCCCTCCCTTTCTTGTTCATGTTTCACAATACATCAACACATGTTCTACATCTTCTTTCACTCCACACCCTTCACATTTATCATCATCCTTCCTCCCTATTAAATATAAAATATCATTGAAATAGGTATGACCTACCCTTAATCTGAGCATTATTATTTCGTGTCGTCTGTTCTTCTCAGTAATATAATATAATATTCTTCCTTTGCTGAAGGGAGGTGACCCCACCTCACTGAACAATTATCGACCGATCTCTAAACTCTGCATTTTAGCCAAGGTTCTAGAAAAACTGATAAACTCTCAGATCAAAAATTATCTGGACTCATTTAACATCTTACCTCTTCATCAATCTGGTTTCAGGAAAAAACACAGCACAACAACTGCTTCTCTGAAGGTTCTGAATGATGTTGTTGAAGCATTGGATGCTAAGGATTATTGTGCTGCACTTTTCTTAGACCTGTCTAAAGCTTTTGACACTGTGGATCATAACATCCTGTGTCATAAGCTCTCAGAAATCGGTTTCTCTGATCACACCATCGGTTGGTTTTCTAACTATCTTTCCAATCGGAGGCAATGTGTTCAACATAATGGTACTTCTTCCAGCTATTTAACAGTTAAAAATGGTGTACCACAAGGCTCAGTTTTAGGACCAACCCTATTTACAATCTACATAGCTACTTAAAACAGCAACAAGGCCCATCAAAGTGCTGTAGGTCCTACAATAGAAATAAAAAGCACAGTGGACAGGAAAACATAAAATAAAAATATAGATATGAATAGCAACAGAAATGAACTAAAGTGGCCAACAATGGCCCTCATGCACGAACCGTTCGTACACACATATTTGTTCTTAAACTGTGCGTACGAGTGATTTAGGATCATTTGCGGCATCCAACAATGTTTTCGTATCCTACGATTTTTTTCAGATACGAACAAAATTTACGAGTGGTCCGGACCTGTCGTATAATTTAGGAGCGTCAGTCTGCTGTCATCCAGACGGATCTTCTCCACGAATAACTTCATATTTCGTTATTTAGAAAATATTTTGGGTTTAAAAAAATCACGCACCATAATTATTCTTGACAATAGGTTATTCTGTTTGAATTAGAATTATAATTTTAAGTTTAATTTGTCTGGTGTGTCGCGCAGGCTTCAGTGAGTCGTGCGCTCCCCTTGGTCATCAAAGCCGCTCCTCATATTAACACCCAGGTACATAAAATCCCCATACACCGCCGCAGAACAAGTACGAATTAAGACTGATCTTGTGCCAAACACCATCGGAGCAATAGATTATTATATCTGATTCGAAATATAACCTGCAGAATGTGGTTGCGCGATGACCAGGAGGTGCGCGCATGACACATTTGTGCTGCAAAACATGTTGGCACGCGTCTTGCAGCGTGGCATTTACAGTATTGTCCATCCATCTCGCAGACTGACCACCTCCTGTCCGTGCTGCGGCGAGACGTTTGTTTGAAGCCATTTTCAGATCAAACCATTTATTCTTGATTTCTGATACTGTACGACCCACGGGACACACAACATATGCACTACAATATTAATATGAAGTTAACTGTAGTTTCGAGACATTTTAAAATGCTTCTGTTCAAAAACACATCCGACACTTGCGGGGGGTGGGGGGTAGCGGTGCGCTCTTCTGAATAAGTGAAACTATAATGTAACACAGTACACTAAAATTAAAGATATTTGACCATCCGACACTTGCGGGGGGGTGGGGGGGTAGCCACAGCGCCACTGAGAGCAGATCTCCGAACGCGTGAAGTTCTCCTTTTACTTCTTGAGTTTGAATGAATGGACACTTCCTGCTGTCAGAAGGCAGGAAGCGTGGCCTTATATGGTGTTTTGAGGGGTGGAAATTATGTAAATTACCTTCCCGCGAGCACGCGCAGGTGAGTAGAACAGGTGGGATCCATCAACTTTAAGCAGCCCGTTTACACACGTTTCCTGTGGATAGAAGACTTTGTTGGATCTGACGTGGCATGTTCGTACGAACGCTTCGTACGAACAAAAGTAGGAGAAATTCAGGATAAAAATACGAACATTTTCGTGCATGAAGGCCAATGTATTACTATACATTGTTGGCCATTTTAGTTTAGTTCTAATCTCTTGCCTTTAACACTGGCTTGTGTGATTTGGTTTGATCCTCTCTGTATAGTACAGAGGATCAAAACAAATCACACCGTGTTAAAGGCAAGAGAATAGAAGTGGGTTTTCAAGCGAGACTTAAAGACTGTGAGTGTGGGAGCCAGCCTGACACTCAGTGGCAACTCATTCCACAGTCTTGGACATGCAACAGACGTTACCTACACGAACTTTCTCGTATCAACAGTAACACGTCAGAGCCTAGACTACCGAGTCTCAAACCTCGGTCCGACTAAAGTTAGCTTCAGACAGAATATGCGTTCATTTTTACCTGTTTAAAATGTAACATACCACACCACAGTAACTGTTAGATGTTAACAAAAAAAAACTTTTGTAAGCACAATTTTGACGCGGCGGTCAAAACAGGGAATTGCACCCAGCCTGTGAGCCAGTCAGCTATGACGAGTCGTTCGGAACCGGTCAAGAGGAGCCCAGATTCATCGAACCACACAGCAATGACAATTCTCCACCAACAAAAATTTCAAACAACGTTTTAAAAATTGAGCAATGATGATTTCAACTCAAAGCACATCAAACATGCATGCCAAGCAGTTTTCTGAACACTTATAAGCAAAAATTCATACTTTGAAGAGTGAGAATTAGTGAATTAGACTAGCAAAGTTTGTTGAGAAACCTCTGTTGTTGGGCTGTGAGGTGTTTTTTGTCAATTTGCATACAGTTGTTGTATCTTCTGTCAGAGACTTCAAGGGAACCCCCTACTGTTAAGGTGTGATCTGTCAATTTACATGTATGTGTTACCTCAGCTTGCAATTTACATATGTTGGTGCGTGACTCCTGTTATAAATCCACGCGCACACAGTCTGGTTCATTGAATTGATAAAGCTCCTCGGATGAGAAGCGAAACGTCTTCTGTTACAAATAAAGTCCAGTTGATCTTGTATTGAACGCCTTTTTGATTTGAAGAGTGAGGAAACATTGGACAAAATTATGCCAACATATACTGGATCCGTTCACAAAAAATCAAATTAAAATCCTTTTTTAGAGACCTGTACGAAGGCCACCTGTACGAAGGCCACCTGTACGAAGGCCACCTGTACAAAGGCCACCTGTACAAAGGCCACCTGTACGAAGGCCACCTGTACGAAGGCCACCTGTACGAAGGCCAAGAAGGCCATATCAATAAGATATATTGCTTGTCAGTTTTCTGACTGTGCAATATTCCAAAATGAAAGTTTGGGCAGAGTTTATCTGACCCAAATTCTTAGCATTTAATTTTAAACGAGTTCTCTCTTTTTAGGAGTTCAGCAAATAAATTGTGAGTGACGAAATTTAATTGACAGTAAACGTTACTTATGTTGAAACAGCAGAACTGAATCATTTAATAACAAATCAATAAATTACATCACATGAGGATAAAGATTGGGTCTGATTTTTCTTTCATATACAACTACTGTGGACAGATTTCAATTTAAAAACAACAGACAAGTAAAGTCATATTTACTTATACTGCAGGTACATTACTTAGAGTTTCTGGCTTCAGAAAATATAAGAAGATAGTCTAGGAGGAGTAGGAGGGAAGAAATTGAAGTAAAAGTTGTCTACAGAATGTGTAACCAGCATTGCACATCCTCTGCTGACATCAGCTCGACCCGGTCCAGTCCAAGTTTGTGAACAAACAGCACTCTTTACCTTTGAAGTCTTCTTCTGGTAAGAGGGGTTTCCAGACGATGGACAGAGATGGTTTGTTCGTCTCGCTCTCTCCAACAGCAGGTCGCCGGTTTGCTCACACTGTCTGTGTGTGTGTCGGCCTCAAATCAATCAGAGTGATGACGATGGTTCTGGTTCAGCTTTTCAGCATAAACATTCTTCAGGAGGAATTCTCACTCAAGATGGAGCTTTTTACAGCGGGAAGTGAACTTATAACAGGTGCGTTATAAGTCCTTTACTGGTTACTTAGACCTTTGGCTTAATGGTCAGACGTACCAGTAGAAAAGGAGAAAGGCTTTCATCTCTACTTTCTCACCAGAAACTGACCCCGGACAGGAAGGGGGGCCTTTTAAGAGAAGGGAGTTGACTCAGCTAATCCCAACTGCTCATAGGTTGTTTTTCAGAGAACAGGAGGGATTTTGCTTGGTCAGAAAGCTGAAAACGTGAAGGCCGTTCCAGGATAACAGAGAAGATATTATTTAGGACAGCCAGACTCATAGCCACCAGTTCTAAATATATTTAGATTAGGCTCTGATTCACGTGGCAACCTTCTTAAAACAACTCTGAAAAGCTCGGCTTGACATAAATTTCAACCTTGCCATATCAAAAAGGCGTTCAATTCAAGATCAACTGGACTTTATTTGTAACAGAAAACGTTTCGACTTCTGTCCAGAAGTCTTTTTCAATTCTGAATGGAAGCTGTGAGAACGAGAAGTTTTATACAGGCTTACAAGTCAATAACACATACATGTAAATTGACAGATCACACCTTAACAGTAGGGAGTCCCTTGAAGTCTCTGACAGAAAACACAACTAATCACAGCTGAGGTAACACATACATGTAAATTGACAGATCACACCTTAACAGTAGGGAGTTCCCTTGAAGTCTCTGACAGAACTCCCTACTGTTAAGGTGTGATCTGTCAATTTACATGTATGTGTTACCTCAGCTGTGATTAGTTGTGTTTTCTGTCAGAGACTTCAAGGGACTCCCTACTGTTAAGGTGTGATCTGTCAATTTACATGTATGTGTTATTGACTTGTAAGCCTGTATAAAACTTCTCGTTCTCACAGCTTCCATTCAGAATTGAAAAAGACTTCTGGACAGAAGTCGAAACGTTTTCTGTTACAAATAAAGTCCAGTTGATCTTGAATTGAACGCCTTTTTGATTTATCATGTCCTGGATGACTGAGAATCTTCACCAGCAACCTTGCCATAGTTTTTGATTCATCATATGAAAAAGTGACCATCATTGGTAACAGCATAAAACATGATCAAACAATGACAAGTTATTCTCAGAATTAATTCAGAATTAACACACATTAAAGGAAATCACTTCTGAAATAATATGTGTTTTGATTCAAATAAATGTAATAAAAGTATTACTGTCCCTTCGGGAATAACTCCCAAAAAGTTCATTACTGAGAGCGATCAGAGAAGTGTTTCCAAGGCGGTTGTATCACTACATCTGTGAATAGAAAACAGAAGCTGAGCTGTTTGGGTTCAGAAAGGTGGTGCTGGTAAAATGTGAGGCACATACTTAGCTTAATAAAGATGTCTTTAACATTTGAGAAGCTTTTGAAATTTTATTTTTATGCCAGAAATATTTAATATGTTAAATTTTTTAAACCTTTGTTTAGCATCATGAAAGGTTACAATTAATAACCACCAAAAATTAGATATGTGGATGTACAGTAAATAATCTTATGACAACAGTTGAACCTTTTGTATGTTTATTTCATTTTATTGTGTCATAAAACATCTGGGCCCGGGCTTTGACATTAGATGGTTTCTCTGTAAAAATTTCAAAGCAATCAATAATCACAGCAACCTTATTTCCAAATGACTGCAATGACCCAGACGTAGAGATGGAGACCAGTCTGCATCACTTCATCATCTCATAAGCTGGCTGACCTGCAATCACATAGAGATGACAGATAAATGACAGGTGACAGCTGTGATATGTTAAGATGGAGTTAATGTGTTAACTTAGGTTCGGGAGCAGGACCACGCCTCAAACCACACCTCTAATCATCCAAGTAGCCTGTATATGCCCCACTAGCGAGACGTTCTCTGTCGTGTTACGTTTCGTCGATTACGTTCGTCACTAATGGCTCTTCGTTTTACTCTGCAAAACGTCTACCTAAGATGGACGACGCTGTCGTCCTTCAGCTCAGTCCCTCGGACTCGGACGACCTCTTCAATGGCTTACCTGCTGCCCCGGATTCCCCCGTCGTCTCACGTCAGGCCTCCGGTTCCGGACGGCTTCGCTCTGTGATCTTTGATCCTCCCACCCTGTGTCCTTCCTCGCCTGCGTCGGTTCCCGGGCCGTCCACGGCTAATCCATCAACGCCTCCTCTATCTCGGGGCCGTGGCTCGCGTCGCGGCTCCAGCCGTGGTCTCTGTTCTCCCGGACCCCGACGCAGTTCCCGGATGTCTCGGCTTCAGGGCGCTGCCTCCGCTCCGCCCCAGCGTCTTTCTCCAGCTGTGCCGTCTCGTCAGCTTCTCCAGTCCTGGACCGTCGCCCACCTCCAATGCTCCCTGAGGAAAAATGGGATTCCCTTCTGTCGCTCCGATACTAAATCTAGACTTTTTCAATTGCTCTCTTCCTCAGGTTCGTAGCAGCCTTCGACCTCGTCGCCATTCGTGCAGCCCGCGCTTCCGGCTTCTCCTCCAGCGTCCGCTCCCTCCTCCGTCACTTCCGGTGACGTCATTCTTCCAACACCTACAAGACCTTTTCGCGCAGCGGCAGCTCCCCCTCCTGGGAGCCAGGTCAATTCACCACCCCAGCTTGCACCCTCCCACACTGCCTTTTCTCGGCTTCTTTCTGCCGCTGTGTCATCTGTTTCTTCACTAAATCCTCAAATCCCCCCTTCCTCTTCCTCCCTGTGTCCCCTCATCCCTTCTTCTGCTCTTCCTCCCTCTTCCCAGGCCTTCCAAGCCCCTGGCCCTTCCCGAGCTCTGGTGGATCCGCTCTGGCATCTTGCCCCTGGCTTTCCTCCCTCTTTTCTTCCTGCCTCCATCCCTCCCTCTACTTCTCTCGTGACCCCTTCGCATTTGCTTCCTCCCTTTTCAGGTGTTTTTTCTACCGCTCCTAGTCAGTTTAACCTCACTACCGCGGTTCCTCCCGCCCAACCGTCCGCATCCTCCCTGCGTCCCTCCCCCGTCTCACCATTTCTACGCCAGCAAATTATGCACGTTAATTATGTAGATTTAGCCCTTCTTCTCCAGCCTTCCTTGAATTGTTTTGGTCAGTTTAGGGAACTCAACACTACCCAGGGCCTCATGCAATTGAGTAATAGTTTGACCTCTCGCTCTAGGGATCTTACACCCGCCAAATTTGCTCTCGCTTTCTCCCTGTACAGGGATACTGTCTGCACGGTTTTTCCTAACCGCAGATCCTAACTCGACGATTATCTCTCCATTGTTCTCGACATGGCTCTCTGTTTTGGTGGCACCGGCTTCTATCAGTATCACATCCTTTTCACCAATCAGGCAGCGGGGCGCTTGCAGCAGTTTAATCAGGGTACCTATTGGGACTCCCTTGATTCTGAACTGTACTGCCGTGTCTTAGCGGCCCGCGCCTCTATGTCGTGTACTCTCTGCGGCACCCCTTCCCACCCTGCCACTGCCTGTACATCCGTCATCCCTCTTCGCTTTCGCTCCTCGTCTCGCTCTTCCGCCTCCGATCGTCTGTCCGCCGCCGCTCCCCCTCCTCCCCTCATCCCGAGACCCCATGGCTCCTCCCCGACCGTCGTTAACCCTGCTTCCAAGGGGTCCGACAAATGGGGCCGCCTCATCCTGTACCAGGGCGGCAGGATGGTCTGTAACAATTTTAATGATCTCGGCTGCTCAAGTTCCAGCTGCAGGCTGCTCCACGCCTGCTCCTTCTGCGGCGGGGCCCACGCCAGGCACACGTGTCCTCATAATCCCAGGTCTCCAGCGGTTTGACTAGGCCGCCATCTTTCCACCCCCGTCCAGGTGAAGGCTCTCTCGGCTGCTCTTAAGTTTCACCCCGATAGGGACTTTGTTGACTTTCTCCTTCACGGTTTCACTCACGGTTTCCACCCGGGCATTGACGTCATCCCTGATTCCTCCCATCAATGTCGCAATCTCCAATCTGCTCTGTCCGATCCCGACGCTGTTGACTCTCTCCTCACTAAGGAAGTTAAAGAAGGGCTCATGATAGGTCCTTTTTCTACACCTCCCTTTCCCGTTTTTCATGTCAGTCCTATCGGCATAGCTACTCGTAAATATTCTGGCAAGCAAAGGATAATCATAGATCTGTCAGCTCCTCACGGTTCTCACATTCCCAGTATTAATTGTTAATTAATTGTTAATTAATTAATTGTTAATTAATTGCAGTATTATTGTTTCAAGATGGCGCCTTTGCTGATGGTACGCCGTCTACATGCTCTCCTGTACTTTTTACTGTTGTTCGTGTTCTGCCTTTTTTTCATCGACGATGCATCCTCGCTCCTGGTCTATGATCGCTCAACTCTCCTAAGTCTCCAAGACTCGCTGATCAACACACCGGCTACTGGCAAATATGGACATTTCAAGCCTCCTCCACCTCCACCTTTCTTGGCGTCTGTACCAGCGTACCTACTACGCAACACGACCACGCTGCCACGCAACAAGCGGCGCAGAAGACGCGGAACGAGGGCAGGCATTCTGGTGAGGTTTAAAAAGTATCTCTCGTCTCACAACACGCCGACGGCTGACTTACCTCCCGAATTCAGCGTCTTTGATGTCCGCCGCTCCTTTGCCCGCCGCAACAGATGCCTTGTTGCTATCAATCATGACGCCAGCGATCAGTTTCCATCTTGTGCCCCCGTGAGGGCGGTGGAGCGAGGCTGCGTTAAACAATACCTCCGCCCGCTCGCTCGAGCTGAGAGTGACGTAACTGGCTGTGTTCCTGTACGGTCAGCATTGTTTAACGCCAGATCAATAACAAATAAAACTTTTATATTAAGTGATTTGATCTCCACTCATCGTCTGGATCTGTTTTTGATCACGGAAACCTGGCAGAAAGTTGGAGACAACAGCTCCTTCTCTGAACTCCTCCCACCTGGCTTCTCTTATCTGAGCGCTCCGCGTGGATCTGGAAAAGGGGGGGGCCTCGCTGCAGTTTTCAATGAGGAGGCGTTCAAGTGCCGCATGTTGCCTCAGAAAAATTACAACAGTTTTGAAAACATGATTTTTGTGCTGGAATCTGCAAAACCTATTCTGTGTGGCCTCTTTTATAGGCCCCCTCAATACAACAAAAACTTTCTCAGTGAGTTTTCTGAACTACTGGCTGACCTAATGCCAAAGTTTGACTCTTGGCTTTTCTGTGGGGACTTCAATGTACACACCTGCTGCCCAAGTAATCAGCTTGGATGTGAGTTTCAGGACCTCCTGGACTCTTTCAACCTGTCACAGTCGGTCTCGGGAGCCACACACAGCCAGGGTCATACACTCGATTTAATTATCTCCCACGGCCTACAAATACCTGCTGTGGAGATCCTGGACACCTGTATCTCAGACCATTTTCCCATCTTATTCGAATTTTTCACCTCTCCTGCACCAAAGGCTATTCTCCCAGCACGTTTCTGTCGCTCTATCACCCCATTAACTCCAAGTGAGTTCACTGATGCCTTTAAGAGCACTGAATTCTGCTCTGCTGTCAGCCTGGACCCATCTCTACATCCTGAGGACTTCATCAGCTCCTTCCATCACACCTGCACGACGATCTTGGACTCCATCGCTCCTCTCAAACAGGCATCTTCAAAGAACAAACCTTCACCATGGCTCAACGAAACGACGCGAGCTCTTCGACAACGTTGCAGAAAAGCAGAACGAAAATGGAAGCGCGACCGGCTTCATGTATCTCAAGGAATACTGAGAGACTGTCTCTGTGAGTATCATAATGCTGTGAAACAGGCCAAGTCACAGTACCTCTCCAATTTAATCTCCACCAGCTCCAACCGGCCGAGGACGCTTTTCAGCACACTCCAGTCTGTCATCAACCCATCTGTCAATGTTCTGAAAACTGCCACACAGTCTACCTGCGATGACTTTCAGAGCTATTTTGTCAACAAAATAGACTCTATCAGACAGAACATTGTCAGTTCATCCAACACCATCCAGTCTTGTGCGTCTGCAATAACCACAGCTGTTTTTGACCAGTTCGACCTGGTTTCACTGCCTAACCTCACCAAGGTGGTTCAGCAGATGAAACCAACTAACTGTTCTCTGGACATCATTCCCTCTAAAATGTTCAAACAATCCTTTGATGTAATTGGTCCTTGTGTTTTGTCATTCATTAACAGCTGTCTATCTTCAGGTTTTGTGCCATCTGCTTTCAAACATGCTGTGGATTTGTTTGAATACAAATAGAAATATGGGAAAGCTGAATGAAAAACAAATTGCTGCCAGTGTATACAAAAGTCCAATAGCTAATACATATTAGTTTAATACTTGTAAGGTCACAAGTGTTGATATCTAAACACTGCTGTGTTCCATTCATCCAGAGGAAAACATTGTGATTTTAAAACCCATAAAGACTCTTCAACTTTTATAGCCTTAATTTATTTTAGACAGTTTACAAAATAAAGAATTATAAAATTACATTATTAAACTTTGTGTTCTGGGGAAAAAAATGTCTTTCTTGAGGCAGAATGCGTACTGTATTTGGTTTGGTGGTAGTGACTGAATCTGACCATGTCTGAAATGACGAGGTGATAAAAAAGAAGATGGCAAGAGCCTTGAGCCTTTTTGTTGCCTTTTAAAATCTAATTTAAACTTTTACAGCTTTGACTCAAAGGATAGAAACTGAAATGTGAAACTGAACAAGTTTGCATGAAGAAACACACAATAATAATAATAAAAACATTAAAACGCATTTTCTTATAGTAGTGCACATTTATTGATATCAAAATGTTATTGATATCAAAATGCAAAATCATGTAAAAATATTCTAAAGAATTAGGTTTCATTTTTCGAGAATAGAAAAATAAAGGAACTTTTTCCACTTCTTGTTTTAAACTTTCATCTGGCAGCTCAGTTATTTAAAAAAATAGTTTTTAAAGAAGCAAAAACTAAAGTAAAAGCTAATAATCAGAGGACGGAAAGACAGCCATGGCCACAGTGAAGTTTACTGTGATCCACAGCTGGACCAGGAAGTGTTTTTCATTTACAACATCTGGCTTTAGGTCAGCTCAGTCCCTCATACATTCAACACGGTTTTGTTACTTTTCCATACATTTCTATTGTTTGGTGTTCACGGTGGTGCAATCACTGCACAACGTGTGTTTTATTTTACTGCTTTGTTACTTTGCAGCTCTGTTCTAACACACACACACTGATGAGTTCATCTCTGACTGGCAGCCACATGTCTGACACAAACCTTGTGTTTGACCCAGTTGCAGGCAGGTGAACGAGGCAGAAGTTTTAAAATATAAATGATTTATTTTAAATAACGACAACAAAAAGCTGACGTGGCAGTAAAACTTACAAGAACGGGAACAGGCAGTCAAAACAGGACAGGTACAGACTCGGATGGGGACATGGACACAGAGACAAGAGGACCTTGACGTCTGTTCATTCATTCATTCATTCAACCTTTATTTAGTCAGGTAAATCTTATTGAACCTCATGGGCTCATTTACGAAAGCGACCTGCTAAAACTAAAGAACGATGAACAGCAATGGTAGAATTTCCTTAAACAATAAACAATAAACAAACAATAAACAATAAACAATAGAAAACAAAAAAGAGAAAAAAAAAAAGAAAGAAATACATTTTTTTTTTTTTTAACAAAGTATCAAAAAACTAGCAAAACATAAGGTAGACGTATAAAATCAAAGACAGGAACAAATCTGCATTGGTTTTTGCCAGGATTCCAACAGATTCTGAAAACCATTTAGAGAAGTCAAGGTCGAGAGCATGCAAACTCCACCCAGAAAGGCCCCCGG
>JBBPBX010018638.1:0-26924 GCA_038048925.1 Garcialebias charrua | reverse complement strand
ATCACCTGTAAGTGTCGCCAAAGGAACAAGAACCACAGAAACGTGCGTACGCGTGCTCGGGAGCTGGCGTGGAAATGTACCTGGATGCGCACATATTCACGTTCAGTTCAGTTTTGATACATACGGGGTTTTGCGTGGATAGTGACGTAAGCAAGTTTTTTGTGCGCACGCACGGTTGATACATGAGGCCCCAGGGCCGGGGTTTGAACCTGTGTCCTTGGGGTCCCAAAGTCGGCAGCCCTGCCTCTACACCAGAAAGGCAGACTGAGGAGTGAGTGTGAAATGACAGAGAACTGAACGAGGTACACAGGAACAGAAATCACAACGAGCCAAACACGAAAGTATGAAGAACAAAAGTCAAGTCAAAAGTCAAAGTCAAAGTCAACTTTATTGTCAGAACTGCAATATGACATACACAGGATTGAAATTGCTTTTCTCTCAGTCCCTTTTAAAAGAGGAGAACGCAAATAAATATAAAGAAAACAGACAGGGACAGAGCCTGTCAATGTCATGCATTCATGTAAAACAGTGGCCCTGATGAGACAATGGTTTTAAAATGCACGGCTCCGATTACTAAGGATTTTTTATTTTTACTTTTCATTTCCACTATAAAATACTGTATTCTTACATCAAATCATAAAGATGGGCATGAAGGAGGACTTGAAAAGTGGCAAACTCAAACATATTTTGCACACCTTTACTTCCACTACATGGTGGAACAAATAAGGTGTGACCAAACGTGTGTGCACACGCTTTTTCTTTCCGGGTCATGAGGATCTGGTGTTTATCTCCATCAGTGTGAGAGGCGGGTGCATTCTGGACAGGTTGATAGTCCAGGGCAGGGACACATGGAGACAAACAACCATTCATGCTGTCACCCACACCCAGAGCTACCAATAAAGCTAACATGCATGTTTTTGTATGTGGGGGGATGTCTAGAACATGCAAGTAACACACAAAAATAGCCCACCAGGCTGGGGGGGGGTGAACCTGTGACCTTCTCACTGTGAGGCGAAATGCCCTAACAAGAATCTTGCCATATCTGTCACGACCCCCCAAAAAAGAAGACAACGATGGATGGATGGATGGATGGATGGACGGACGGATGAATGGACGGATGGACGGATGGATGGACGGACGGACGGACGGACGGACGGATGGAGGGACGGATGGATGGATGGATGGACAACAAATGTATCAAAAACCCTTATAATGTTACAGGTAACAAGATACATTAGATTAAAAATGTATAGGGAGAACTATTAATTGAGAATATTGTATCTTATATCTGATGTTTACTTTATTTTGGACAACATGAACAAAAATAATCAATTTAAAATGAAAGGTCGGTTAAAATATTTTAAGTGTGGCTTCATGAAACAGCTGCAAACAATTATCTTACCTGTTGCAGACCCCTGCTTAGAGAAATAATGTTTATTTCTAACGAGACTGAAGAGGAACAGCTTGTTATGCACAATGTTGAGCTAACGGTTAATACTGAAGTGCTATAGCTAGTTGTTGTTGTTGCAGTTTGCACTTATAAATAATCATAAATTATGTGTAAATAATCACTTAATGTGAAGCTGACACTGATGTGAGAGTTCCTAAAATAGTGTTTTCATAAATCAGTGAAACCATAGTTGTGTTCTGAGCTTTATTTTCAAGGCAGCAGACCATTTTGTTCTTGGCAACACTCTGATTAGCCATTAGCTCTTCAGTTCCATCAGAAATAAATTCTCATTCTTCAAAGTGAGGTTGTTAAACAGCCACCTACAATGCATAAGGCAAGGCAGCAAATTAAGCGTGCAGTTTAACTACACATTTGGTCTTAAAACATATTAATTGTAATTCATTGTGGGCCTTTGTTCTTATTGTTGTTGCTGCTGTTTTATTTAGAACGTCGCTGATTTCACCTGGTGGTTTCACTGTTTCACTCCATAACTCGTGATCTAATCACTCTGCACATGTGAAATGTGGCTTATTATTTTATACAAGTACTGTTAACTAGCCGATCAAAAGATGAGCCCTTGACAAAAGGTAAGATGACATTTGGCAAACAGCAAAGACAAATTTCAGTGAAACAACATTCCCAATGGGCTACCTTTACAAACTTCAGTTTTCCAGGAATGTGTGTTTTCTTTGGCTAAAACAACACACCTGAGACAGATGTGTCAGATTTCTGTTCTCTCAGTGTCGTCATATCACCGGTGAATTCAGCGGGCCTTGCCAAAGAAGAGAGCTGTCATTTTTAGAAGATCTCTGGTAACTGTGGGACACCAGTGAAGGACAGAAACAGGTGGGTCTACTTCAGCTCCCTGGGCTTTGGAACATCTTTGGCAAATATCACAACCACGTCAAGTGACAATGGCAGCTGCACAGAGAAACTGTTACGAGTAGATGAGGATGTCTTACAACTGATGAAAACACAAATATAATCTCATTTTAAACTAATCAAACAGCAATAATCCTCATTAGAACATGAAGACAAACTAACTCAGACATGCTGTTCTTGTTACATGCAGGTCATTTCCAAGCAAACACAATATCCATAGTGGTCCGGTTTCAAAGAGGGGGTCAAAACAACCAATAGATACTTTGATGATCATGACTCAGATGCTTTATGTAGCGTTTTCATTCCCTCCATAAATCAAACAACTAACTATGCAACTCTTACTGTCTTATATTTCTGATGTGAAAGTTTAGGACACATGTCCGTTTCATATTTTGCTGACAGGCTGACTGCATTGTGACGGCAGATACAATAAATAGCAGTGCAGAGGCTGGGTTTGTGAATTAGTATGTTTGTGCTGTTTTACTTTTCTTTTCTTAAAACTCATCATAGCCCAGAAACTGTTGTTTTTTTCTTCTTCTTTTCAGAGTGAACAACATAAACAAAGTGAAATCAGACACCCCAGCTCTGTGTGTAAACTTCCCTCACTCAACCCTGCGCTCGCACTCAGGTCCACTTCAAGACTCAAAATAACTCTGACAGCTGCCTGAGATGCATTTTCTGACTGATGGCTGTGTGTACATGTTCTCGCCTGGTGTTTGCTTTCTGTCATAGAACCAAGTCGGTTCATAGATTATGTAACTGTTGGGGTGAAATGAATCAAAATTGTTGAATTCACCCATAACTGTTTTGTTGTGAATGTAAGCAAATGGGATGAATTTAAAGTAAACTGAGGCCACAGCAGGAAAAAGGCTTTGCTATAAGTGTTACCATGGAAACACAAAAACAAACCTGCTCGCAGTTATTCTGACTAACTACAAACAGCATTTGCAAGGGAATTATACAAATGTCTGGCTGCACAGCGGTTCAGCTGGTAGGCCTCTCAGCGAGAAGGTCACCGGTTCAAATCCCGGCTGGGGACCTTTCTGGGTGGAGTATGCATGTTCTCTCCATGCGACCAGAAACATGCATGTTAGGCTAATTGGCAACTCTAGATCAGGGGTCTGCAACCTTTACCATCAAAGGAGCCATTTCTGCCCCTTTGTTCACTAAATTAAACGTGTCCAGAGCCACAAAACCTGCTACAACTGGGATTTTCAACTGGTGGCCCATGGGCCACTTCAAGTTTCTTAGAGGGGGCTTTTCTGGCCAGAAGGCGTGAAAGTATGAAAAAAATAAAATCATCCAATGATTGTTAAAATATATTGATATGTATTTTTACATTTTGCGACAAAAAAAGACTAGATTCCACTCATCCATTCATTTATCCATCCATTATCTTTGCTTGCTTCTTCCTTTTCAGGTTGCATCAGGCAGCAAAGTCTATCATAGAAAACTGGATTCTTGTGAAGAAAAATACAGATATTATTTTGCCTTTTCTTTTTTTTTCTTTTTAAAAATAATGAACTGTGCAGGCTTATGTGTTTTTTTTTTATTCTGGAGAAATTGAGTACTTTGAAGAAATAAAGCATAAAGTTAAAGGGAGTATAATTTACTCTGTGTATTTGTACTATTATCTGCATATTTGTAAAGGAAATGACAGGAAAACTGGTAAAGCTAGTCATTTTTTGTTGTGGGTATAACATCCTATAAAATTCAGAACTCCAAGCTTGAAAGAGCCGCTCCGGAGGGACCAAAGAGCCACATGTGGCTCCAGAGCCGCAGGTTGCAGACCCCTGCTCTAGATTGTCCTTAGGTGAGAGAACGAATGGTTGTTTGTCTTGTTTGTCTCTATGTGTCCCCGTGTGTTGTAGACCTGAAAAATTGGTTAAATTGGATATTTTAATGTGCATTAAAAATCTAAATAGAATAATAAATTGCTCAAAAAGGGTTATTAATGTGTTGAAACTGTGATCATGCTGTGCCAATGAGACTGCTCCAGCAGGCTGTTAGAAAACAGAAAGTTTTGATCCGCTTTTGCAACTGTTGGCATTTTTAAAGGCAAACTCTATTTTTTTAGTTTAACAAGATGGTCTAGTGGCAGGGCTTTTGACTTGGGACCCGAAGGACGCGGGTTCGCGCCCCGGCCACTACCCACCTTGGGGTGTCTATGAGTGCACACCTATTTCTCCAGCTCACTGTACCACCTGGTAGGTGGTTGGGTTAAATGCAGAGACGAATTTCGTCTGTGTATGGGAAACATACACAGATGACAGGAATAGACATTATCATTATTATTATTATTTTATCAACCAGTCTATCGATCAATCTATTGAGTTTTATTTCTATAACACAACACAAAAGTGAAATGCTTTTCAAAGTGCAACAGTGTTCTGTCAGGTCATCTGGATGTTTTTGTTTTTTCAAGCTGAGATGTTTCATCCTTCAACCTGAGGAGCCACGAAACAAAACTGATCTCCACAAACAGCATACTCCATAATGGAAGAAACAGTTTGCTGCTGCTAAGGTGGCCTTCATGGCTCACCCTCTCCTCCAGGACCTGCCCTCTCCACCATCAACTCCTCTGAGACAGTCATGGCAAAGTGGTTCAAAACATCAAAGTTCATGCTCAATAATCCAGGTAAGAAAGCCAACAGTGTTCAGTCAAGTCATCTGGAAGGCTTCTTCCTTTGCTGAGACACTTTGTCCTTCATCCAAAGGACTTCTTCAATCTGAGGAGCAACCAAATAAAACTGACCTCCACAAACAGCATACTCCATAGTGGGGGAAACAGTTTTTGGATATGTCAAAAAACTGTCTAAAAACTGTTGTTGTTGTTGCTGTTGTTGTTGTTTTCCTCCACTATGGAGTATGCTGTTTGTGGAGATCAGTTTTATTTGGTTGCTCCTCAGATTGAAGAAGTCCTTTGGATGAAGGACAAAGTGTCTCAGCAACAAAAGAAACTTCCAGATGACCTGACTGAGCGTTGCTGGCTTTTATACCTGGATTATTGAGCATGAACTTTGGTGCTTTTCAAAGTGCTTTGCAGGAGGGAAAAATAAAAACAAAATTTGATCTAAAATTAAAATCTCATGTTTGTGTTTTCATATGAACAAAATATTGTTTTTGATTTGGGATCAATGATCAAGAACAATAAGGAATGGAAAGAAGCTCTGTCAGTGCAGAGGAAGTTGTGATGATTTTTTTATTTTTTATTTTTTTTTACTTATAACCACAGTTCAGCCTAAATGATTTATCAGAATTGGTCTTATTATTGTTGCTATGCATTCAGTAAAACCTGTGAGAAACTTCTCCATGTATGCATTTGAGTGTGATAAATATGTATTTTACGGACACATGTGCTCCACATGTGCCTTCCAGACTTCTCAGTCTGTGAAAAGGAAATGGACCATTTAGTAAACAAGATGCCGATTGCTTTTATTGGTCTGTCCAAACAGAATCCAGTTTGACAAATCACTGAATAGCCAGAAACTAAAAGGCATTTGTTAGTGGTAAAACTTTACGGTGTAATTTAGATCAAAAACAGAGCGGAGCTGTTTTAACATTCTCGCTCGCTGCTGTCGATCACTGTGATCTATAGTTTACAGATGTTGGCTGAGCCGATCCAAAATGGGCAAACTTCATCTTCATCCTGTTAAAAATGTTCTCTTATCTGTCTGCCATTTTATTTGGACTTCTTTGAACTTTTTTCAACCTTCATTTGTTTTTTTTGTTTTTCAGCATTTCACCCTGTCTGTCATGGCAGGAAGGTTGCAGCTACAAAGTCGTGGTTTGAAGGAAACGTCAAAAATCTTAAATTAAAACAAAAACTTCCAGAGTCTGTTGTCAAAACAGCAGAGAGCACACTCATAAACTCGAGCCAAGGTTGAAATATTTAGTAAAATAAAATAAAAATTACCACTTTCCAATAAGGCTACCCTTACAGATGGCTAATAAATAGTTTATAGATGTGTTCTTACCCGTTATTCATCTATAAACACTTTATAAATCATTAATAACTGCTTATTATACATTAATTAAGAGTGACAGGGAGACAACACTGATCAGTTTCTTGCCAAATAATGAGTCAAATCTGTTCACCTATATATTTAATCTAGAGTTGTTATATTAAACATTTCAGACTAAGTTACTACATTGTAACTACAATAAGCATTTGTAAACCTACTTTTTTAGGATATTAGTTGTAGATACTTATAATGCAGTTATAAAGTATACATATGCTATANCTTACAAAAAGATCTGAAGCTCTCGACCTTGACTTCTCTAAATGGTTTTCAGAATCTGTTGGAATCCTGGCAAAAACCAATGCAGATTTGTTCCTGTCTTTGATTTTATACGTCTACCTTATAATGTTTTGCTAGTTTTTTGATACTTTGTTAAAAAAATAAATAATCTTTTGTTTTTTTTTCTCTCTTTTTGTTTTCTATTGTTTATTGTTTGTTTGTTTATTGTTTAATGAAATTGTTTCACTGCTGTTCATTGTTCTTTAGTTTTAGCAGGTCGCTTTTTTAAATGAGCCCATGAGGTTCAAAAGATTTATCTGACTAAATATAGGTTGAATGAATGAATGAATGTACATATGTATACTGTGTATCTGATATATCTATATGCACAGTATATATATTTTATATATATATATAAAAGTTATATATATAGTTATATTTTTTATATATACTGTATATTTTTATATATATATACAATGTATATAGTTATACTGTATATATACTGTAGTTATATATATATATACCATACCATACCATTTTATTTATAAAGCACTTTAAACAGGAACAAGTCCACACCAAAGTGCTGGAAAAAACAAACACGCAACAGGCAACACAGACAATGAAGTACAACACGAAAAACATAAAAACATTGCAGATCATAAATCAAACGATCCAATATATATAAGGGGTGGCATAACGTACAGGCACCCATCTTGGTGCCTGTACGTTGGGGTTCACCCCAGTGAACGAGAGGGTAGCCTCCCTTCGCCTACGTGTGGGGGGACGAGCTCTGACTGTTGTTTGTACCTATGCGCCAAACGGCAATGCAGATTACCCACCCTTTTTGGAGTCCTTGGAAGGGGTATTGGAGGGTGCGCCTCCTGGGGACTCCCTTGTTCTGCTAGGGGACATCAACGCTCACGTGGGCAATGACAGTGAGACCTGGAGGGGTGTGGTTGGGAGGAACGGCCCCCCTGATCTGAACCCGAGCGGTGTTCTGTTGTTGGACTTCTGTGCTCGTCATGGATTGTCCATAACGAACACCATGTTCAGGCATAAGGGTGTCCATATGTGCTCTTGGCACCAGGACACCCTAGGTCGCAGTTCGATGATCGACTTTGTTGTCGTCTCATCTGATCTGCGGCCGCATGTCCTGGACACTCGGGTGAAGAGAGGGGCGGAGCTGTCAACTGACCACTACCTGGTGGTGAGTTGGCTCCGATGGTGGGGGAGGATGCCGGTCAGACCTGGCAGACCCAAACGTATTGTGAGGGTCTGCTGGGAACGTCTGGCAGAGTCTCCCGTAAGACGGAGCTTTAACTCCCACCTCCGGGAGAGCTTTGAACACGTTCCGAGGGAGGCGGGGGACATTGAGCCCGAGTGGGCCATGTTCCGCGCCTCTATTGTCGAGGTAGCTTATCGGAGTTGTGGCCGCAAGGTTGTTGGTGCCTGTCGTGGTGGCAATCCTCGAACCCGGTGGTGGACGCCAGCGGTGAGGGATGCTGTCAAGCTGAAGAAGGAGTCCTATTGGGCCTTTTTGGCCTGTGGGACCCCGGAAGCAGCAGATAGGTACCGGCAGTCCAAGCGGCATGCGGCTCGGGTGGTTGCTGAGGCAAAAACTCGGGCGTGGGAGGAGTTCGGAGAGGCCATGGAGAATGACTTCCGTACGGCTTCGAGGCGATTCTGGTCCACCATCCGGCGTCTCGGGGGGGAAAGCGGTACGCGACCAACACCATTTATGGTGGGGATGGCGTGCTGTTGACCTCAACTCGGGATGTTGTGAGTCGGTGGGCGGAATACTTCGAAGACCTCCTCAATCCTACTGGCACGTCTTCCACTGAGGAAGCGGAGCCTGGGGACTTTGGGTCGGGCTCTCCAATCTCTGGTGCTGAGGTCGCCGAGGTGGTTAAAAAGCTCCGCGGTGGCAGGGCTCCGGGGGTGGATGAGATTCGTCCTGAGTTCCTTAGGGCTCTGGATGTTGTGGGGTTGTGTTGGCTTACGCGACTCTGCAATATCGCGTGGACATCGGGGGCAGTTCCCTTGGATTGGCAGACTGGGGTGGTGGTTCCCCTATTCAAAAAGGGGGACCGTAGGGTGTGTTCCAACTATAGGGGGATCACACTCTTAAGCCTCCCTGGTAAGGTCTATTCAGGGGTTCTGGAGAGGAGGGTCCATCGGATAGTCGAACCTCGGATTCAGGAGGAGCAGTGTGGTTTTCGTCCTGGTCGTGGAACACTGGACCAGCTCTACACCCTCAACAGGGTCCTGGAGGGTGCGTGGGAGTTTGCCCAACCAGTTTACATGTGCTTTGTGGACTTGGAAAAGGCATTCGACCGCGTCCCTCGGGGGGTTCTGTGGGGGGTACTCCGGGAGTATGGGGTACCAGGCCCTTTGATATGGGCTGTTAGGTCCCTGTACGACCGGTGTCAGAGCTTGGTCCGCATCGCTGGCAGTAAGTCAGGCTCGTTTCCAGTGAGAGTTGGACTCCGCCAAGGTTGCCCTTTGTCACCGATTCTGTTCATAACTTTTATGGACAGAATTTCTAGGCGCAGCCAAGGTGTTGAGAGGATCCGTTTTGGTGGCCTTAGAATCTCTTCTCTGTTTTTTGCAGATGATGTGGTCCTATTGGCTTCATCAGTTCGTGATCTACAGCTTTCGCTGGAGCGGTTTGCAGCTGAATGTGATGCGGCCGGGATGAGGATCAGTTCCTCCAAATCCGAGGCCATGGTCTTGAGCCGGAAAAGGGTAGCATGCCTTCTCCAGGTCGGGGAGGAGGTCCTGCCCCAAGTGGAGGAGTTTAAGTATCTCGGGGTCTTGTTCACGAATGAGGGAAAACTGGAGCGTGAGATCGATAGGCGGATAGGTGCAGCGTCCGCAGTGAAGCGGGCGCTGTACCGGTCTGTCGTGGTGAAGAGAGAGCTGAGTCAAAAGGCAAAGCTCTCAATTTACCGATCGATCTACGTTCCCACCCTCATCTATGGTCATGAGCTTTGGGTTGTGACCGAAAGAACGAGATCTCGGATACAAGCGGCTGAAATGAGTTTTCTCCGCAGGGTGTCTGGACTCTCCCTTAGAGATAGGGTGAGAAGCTCAGTCATCCGGGAGGGACTCGGAGTAGAGCCGCTGCTTCTCCACATCGAGAGGAGCCAGTTGAGGTGGCTCGGGCATCTGGTTAGGATGCCTCCTGGACGCCTCCCTGGTGAGGTGTTCCGGGCATGTCCCACCGGGAGGAGACCCAGAGGAAGACCCAGGACACGCTGGAGGGACTATGTTTCTCGGCTGGCCTGGGAACGCCTTGGGATTCCCCCAGAGGAGCTGCTCCAAGTGGCTGGGGAGAGGGAAGTCTGGGCCTCCCTACTTAGGCTGCTACCCCCGCGACCCGACCCCGGATAAGCGGAAGAAAATGGATGGATATGGATATATATATATATATATATATATATATATATATATATATATATTATATATATATATATATATATATATATATATATATAATTACAGTATCTGAATATGTATTCAAAATGTGTGTGTGAATAAATTGCATCTTTGGTTGTATCTTGCAAACATGTCATACATTAAAATATTGTATTCCACCAAAATATTTAAATATGCTAAACTATAAGTTCCTATACATGCAGTTTTATTTTCTGTATGCCTAAAATTTAAATAAGTGACAATAGGATTTTTATTCAGCGTGTTATGATTGAATAAATGCGCTGATACTTTATTGTGCCAGCCAAATATATAAGGCTGAGTGGAGCGGATGACTTTTCGATCCCTGCTCTATTTGACTTGTGTCGCAGAGCAGCGGGCGCGTTACAGATCCCGTGGCCAGAACCTCCACTTCGTCAACAAGTCACGATGTTGGCAGGAAATTATTTTTACTCAAAACAGCAGTCCGCCATGAGGCAAAGAATGCCCATCTTTCCGGATTTCCTCACGGAGCTGACTCGCACCTGGCTTCAGCCCAGGGCTCCCATGCTGCTGCCGCTCTCGCAGTTCCTCGATGTGGATGGCATGGAAGCAGCGGGATAGCCAATGTGCCACAAATGGAGGACACGCTGGCGTCTCACCTGGCTTCCAGGTCATCTGGGACGAAACCAACTCTGCCCAGCAAAGCCTGTCGAGCCTCTGCTTCTCTGCTCGAGAAATACTACAGGGTTCAGGGCCTCGCGGCGCACGCAATGAACGTGCCCTCCATGATGCAAGCGTACCTGGCTGAAAACTGCAGGAGCTCCAAGTAACGACAGACAAGCAAGCTGCCGCCGACTTGCTGGAAGAAGCCCGCAGGGCAACAGACTTTGTGCTCCGCATGATGGGGACAGCAGCTATTGCACAAGGCAGAGGCATGGCTGAAGTGGTCATCACACAACGTCATCTGTGGATGACCCTAACTGACCTCCTGGAGGGACAAAGAATTCCTTTTCTGCACCACTCGATAGAACCGACGGGATTATTTGGAAAAGCTCTGGATCGAATTCAGACCAGGCTGGACCAGAGACGCAAACAGGCTGAGGCTCTCCGGGTAGGCATCCCCAGAAGAGCTTCGCCCCCCCCAGGGAGTCAGCTGGGAGCAGACTCGCGCAGCCTCGACACCACTCAACCACACGTGTCCCACCGCAAAAGCGGCCGGCATACGAGGCCGAGCACCGGCAGACACCACCGCCGGACCCACCTCGGTCCGAACACGCTTGGAGTAAAAATAGATTGGTTCCCTGCCAGGCGGTCTGACACAGGACCTCCTCGGCAAACCGGGACGCCAGACAGAAGCGTGCCTGACGAACCAGGCCCTCTTCTTGACTTTACAGGATCACTCGCCAACGTGGTACGGGAAATGACCTTTTCACGTCCAGACTTTGTTTGTAACATAGTACAAAAAGCTTGTGACTTTGTTTTATGCACAAATCATGTCTTTTCTGCTGTGAGTGACATAAAGTCAAATATGTCATTACACATAAGCATGGATAAAGCTCAAAAAACAGCCCCTCTCTGTTTTCTTGACTCAAAAAAACAACAAAAAACAACAACAAACACAGTTACATCAGCGGCACGGCCCCCTCTGTTCTTCCAGCCGATATAAAGGATGGGGGCCATCATTCCCCCCTCCCTCGCAGCTCACAGGGTGTTAGCCTAATCAATAAGCCCCAGTTTAGGGCCTCGGGACTGTCTGCAACAGACAGTGCCAGAGGCGTCTGCAAACAGGCCCGTCAGTCCTCATAGAGACAGGTGAGGGGGGTCACGTGTTCCAGTCCCGCCCCATTGTAAACCACGGGGCTGGCAATACACAAATCAAACAAACCTGTGACACGTCCGTGCTCCAGGGGTGCGCAAATACAGAAACTGACAACCCGCCCTGGCCACCAGCCCCTATTCAACGGATTCCAGTAAATGACGGGGGGATCACGACAGAAGCCCACAGGCCAAAACCAGTATCACACGTTCGCAAAGCAGCACGGTGTCACAACTGGTAGAGCTGCTGCCTCTCATCAAGAAGGTTGCTGGTTCAAATCCCGGTCTGGGTGCCTTTCTGGGTGGAGTTTGCATGTTCTCCCCGTGCATGCGTGGGTTTCCTCCGGGTACTCAGGTTTCTTACCACAGACCAAAAAACATGCATGTTAGGCTGATTGGTGATTCTAAATTGACCCTGGGTGTGAGTGAGAGAGTGGATGGTTGTTTGGTGTGAGTGAGACAGGTCCCTCTTGTAAATGAGTCCCCGTGACTCAACTAAGCTAGCCTGTATAAATAAAGGTTGAATGAATGAAAAAAAAGTGGTGATGACACTAAAGTATGTGTAAACATTCAATGCAGAGCAGGAATGGCACCAGGGCTAAACCAGACTCCTCTTCCCTTTAATTGAAGGGGACTGGACTTTCTGTCACCAGCCAAACTAAAGACTGCTCAACACAGAGGACTATCTCGAACAGCTTCACATCCTCATGCTAAAACTGTCCCCTTATCCTCAGTGGACAACACGCCCTGCTCAAGCAATGATCCTGTAGCATGTAACCGTGCTCAGTGTACTGAATCAGTTCTGCTCTTAAACGACACCCCCCCACCGGGTGAAACACAGCTCCCCGGAGGTTCATCAGGCTCTAGGGAACTGATGAGTCCGGAGGCCAGTGAACCGGACCCAACCATGAAATGGGCTGGAGTCAGGAGGTCTGCTCGTATACAGAACTTGCACCCCCTCCGGACCATGACTCCCCACAAAAAGAGGAAAAACAGGCATTCTGTTCCGCTTTTGCCAATGATGAAAACGGATTGCTTCTGCCCCCCAACACTCTCGGTCAGAGAGGTATGGAGGTACGTCTGCAGGAGGGCCCTCTCCCTAACCTGGTTGGCCCTTAAGAGGCCACAGAAATCAGGACCCTTGAGGAGGAGCTGGTTCCACCACCTGCTCCTCTCCAGGGACCTACCACATCACCAGAAGGAACTGCCTCGCCGCTTATGCTGAGAACTATGGCATATTTCAGCTTCGTGGCTGAGAGGAACAAACTGGTGGTCTCAGGCTTGCCTGAGAATGTGGGTAAATACCATTCAAAACGCCTGAGCTATGTCAATACAGTCTCTCTACGCCCGGAAATGGCATATTTTTGAAGCTTGGTGCATGGAAAGAAATATTATTTCTTATTCATGTGACTTGGTCCTGCTCCTCACCTTTCTTCAAGACCTGCTGGAGAAAGATCGTTCTTTCTCAACCATCAAGGTGTTTTTATCAGCAATTTCAGCTTGTCACGAGGGCTGGGGGAGCAGGACGCCTGGCGCGCACCCGCTCATAGTAAGATTTATGAAGGGCGTGCTAAGGAAGAGACCCCTCCAGCAGGAGCTTGACCCCTGAATGGGATCTTAGTCTGGTCTTGGGGGCTCTCTGTGATCCCCCATTCGAGCCACTGAGCGACATTAAGATAGATTTATTATCTTATAAGACCGCTCTGCTACTGGCTCTGTGCTCGATGAAATGTGTGGATAACCTCCATGCTCTGTTCGTGCACCCAATGTGTATCAGGTTTGCCCCTGACGGGTCAAAGGTCACCCTAAGGCCTAATCCTGCGTATATCCCTAAGGTCTTGACTCTGAACCCCAGAAGTCTGGACTTTGATCTCTCTTCTTTTCCTTCTGCTCCTGTCCTCACTCAGGAACAGAAAAGGCTGAAGGCACTCTGCCCTGTGAGGGCTTTAAGCAGTTACATGCAGAAAGTAGCTAAATGGAGGAAAACAAACCAACTGTTTGTGTGTTTTGTGGCCCCAGCTACTGGTAGGGCCCTATCAAAGTAGCGTCTCTCACACTAGTTGACTGAGGCCATTAAAAGGGCATACAGTAGCAAAGGTCAACAGGTACCCTCTGGAGTGCGTGCTCACTCCACTCGGGGCTTGGCCACCTCGTGGTCATTGTTCAAGGATGTAACAGTTGCAGACATCTGTGCGGCTGCGAACTGGAGCTCAACAAATACGTTTGCAAAGCATTACAGTTTGGACGTTACTGCGTGTGATGTCACTCAGGCTGTCCTTTCTAACACTCAGTAGAAAGCAGCCTTGAGATGCCTGTTGAATAAAGGCGGACATTCACACTAGCATGCATTTTACTGAACATTTCAAGGGCGTGAATGAATAACGTTCCCATAGCAATTATGTTGCACCGAGTGACTGACTGATAAGGGAACTGAAAGTTATGCACCATAACTCATGTTCCCGGAAGGAAGGGAACAAGGTGCAACATACCTGGCCCTTTTCAATGCTGAAAGCTCGGTGAAGTGCATTTTGGAGGAAGTAGGATGGGCGTCAGCACCTTAAATACCCAGAGGGCGGGGTCTCTGGTGTGACGCTGACACCCCTGCCGTAAAGGCGTGAGTGTATTCCTTCAGGTAATCGCGTGGGGCGCAATTTCCCATAGCAATTATGTTGCACCTCGTTCCCTTCCTTCAGGGAACATGAGTTATGGTGCATAACTTTCAGGTAATAATAATAATAATAATAATAATAATAATAATAATAATAATAATAATAATAATAATGAATTCAATTTATAACACCCTTTTCATTAAAGTCCATGACCCACCATGTTTTCAAATTGCATCGCCATTAATATTTATTAGTTTATTTAAAAATAATACAGGAGCGTTTATTTATATTGTAGAGAAATAATGCAAAATGTGTTATTTCATGATTTATAGCAGATTTTAGCAGAAGCTCCGGGAAGATCTGCCCCTCTCCAAATATGGGCATTCACATCACTAAAGATTCCGCCTTGGAGTTACAGGCGGAGTTTTAATAAGCCTTCATCAACTTCCATGACCGCTGCTCTAAGAGAGGAAAAAAAAAAGAGAAGCGGTTGCTCACTGATGTCTGTCATATTCTGAGCAGCATCCACGTAGACATACTAGTTTAATTCGCTTGATCGCGACAAATTCATTCATTTCCGCATCGGCTTTTTATCTCTCCCCTGACCAGACAGGTCGGGAGTAGAAAGGCAGCCGCGGCGTGGAGCTCTGAGCGCGCGGGCTTCCCCGTGCTCTCCCGTGCTTTCCCGTGCTTCCCCGTGCTCCAGCAACAAGGCTGGGACAGAACCGAGCCCCGGCACGAACTTCAAAGCTGACGCAGCGGAACGGGGAGCCAGGGAGAAGACGGGAGAAGCCGCGCGGCTCGCTCCTCTCTGGGCAGAGGAGAGGAGAGCAGCCAGCAACAGTCGCAGCGGTGTTATATCTTATTAAAAAGGTCTATAAAATAAATAAAAAATAAAAACAGAGCACTGGTCCAGCTAATGCACCAGGAAATATGCAGTTTTACTCCCACTCTCATAAACCTCCATGGAAACTCATCCCTTCCTTCTGGGTGGAGACGTGACAAAAGTCACTCCACACTTCGACACTTTTCGGCCGCGTTTCCGGATTCATTCGGGACTCGGTTGTTTTTTTGTTTTTTTTTAACCCTCGCCTGGCCCAAATGCAAAAATGAAAATAGACGAAATATTCTACTACAGTAATAGTTCAATATGGTGAATTGTTACTGTCATGGTGGGTGTTGTCCTTTAACAAAAATCTCAAGTGCTACAAAGTGCAACAAAAATCAAAGAACAAAATAAAAACAAGTGATAAAATCAAGTAAAATCAAATAATAATATCATCTATGGTCAAGGATAAGGTCATGTGGAGGCAGAGTAGGCTCGCTTAAAGAGAAAAGTCTTAAAGCTGTTTTAAAGTCAACCAGTGACTGAGGAGCTCTCAGGTAGTCAGGGAGAGAGTTCCACAGGTGGGGGGCAGCCACACAGAAAGCCCGGTCTCCCATCCATACATCCATCCATTTTCGTCCGCTTATCCGGGGTCGGGTCGCGGGGGTAGCAGCCTAAGTAGGGAGGCCCAGACTTCCCTCTCCCCAGCCACTTGGAGCAGCTCCTCTGGGGGAATCCCAAGGCGTTCCCAGGCCAGCCGAGAAACATAGTCCCTCCAGCGTGTCCTGGGTCTTCCTCTGGGTCTCCTCCCGGTGGGACATGCCCGGAACACCTCACCAGGGAGGCGTCCAGGAGGCATCCTAACCAGATGCCCGAGCCACCTCAACTGGCTCCTCTCGATGTGGAGAAGCAGCGGCTCTACTCCGAGTCCCTCCCGGATGACTGAGCTTCTCACCCTATCTCTAAGGGAGAGTCCAGACACCCTGCGGAGAAAACTCATTTCAGCCGCTTGTATCCGAGATCTTGTTCTTTTGGTCACAACCCAAAGCTCATGACCATAGATGAGGGTGGGAACGTAGATCGATCGGTAAATTGAGAGCTTTGCCTTTTGACTCAGCTCTCTCTTCACCACGACAGACCGGTACAGCGCCCGCTTCACTGTGGATGCTGCACCTATCCGCCTATCGATCTCACGCTCCAGTTTTCCCTCATTCGTGAACAAGACCCCGAGATACTTAAACTCCTCCACTTGGGGCAGGACCTCCTCCCCGACCCGGAGAGGGCATGCTACCCTTTTCCGGCTCAAGACCATGGCCTCGGATTTGGAGGAACTGATCCTCATCCCGGCCGCATCACACTCGGCTGCAAACCGCTCCAGTGAAAGCTGTAGATCACGATCTGATGAAGCCAATAGGACCACATCATCTGCAAAAAACAGAGAAGCGATTCTAAGGCCACCAAAACGGATCCTCTCAACACCTTGGCTGCGCCTAGAAATTCTGTCCATAAAAGTTATGAACAGAATCGGTGACAAAGGGCAACCTTGGCGGAGTCCAACTCTCACTGGAAACGAGCCTGACTTACTGCCGGCAATGCGGACCAAGCTCTGACACCGGTCGTACAGGGACCTAACAGCCCATATCAATGGGCCTGGTACCCCATACTCCCGGAGTACCCCCCACAGAACCCCCCGAGGGACGCGGTCGAATGCCTTTTCCAAGTCCACAAAGCACATGTAAACTGGTTGGGCAAACTCCCACGCGCCCTCCAGGACCCTGTTGAGGGTGTAGAGCTGGTCCAGTGTTCCACGACCAGCACGAAAACCACACTGCTCCTCCTGAATCCGAGGTTCGACTATCCGATGGACCCTCTTCTCCAGAACCCCTGAATAGACCTTACCAGGGAGGCTTAAGAGTGTGATCCCCCTATAGTTGGAACACACTCTCCGGTCCCCCTTTTTGAATAGAGGAACCGCCACCCCAGTCTGCCAATCCAAGGGAACTGCCCCCGATCTCCACGCAATATTGCAGAGTCGCGTAAGCCAACACAACCCCACAACATCCCGAGCCCTAAGGAACTCAGGGCGAATCTCATCCACCCGGTCTCCCATTCTGTGGAAAATTCTTTAGCGTGTTCTTCTTCTAGTGTTGGCTAGTAAATACTAGTTAAAGCTTACTATCCAGTCATCTTCTACTCATCATCTGAAACAAAACAAACAAACAAACAATATATATATATATATATGGGCCCCCATGTTGACTCAAGCCCAAGGGTCCCCATTCTCCTAAATCCGGCCCTGGTGGTACCCCACAGGTAACCTCTAATAAATCAGAATTTACATTATTAAGCAAGATGGCCGCAAGATGGCCGCGCTCAGACCAGCCGCAGCTTCACGAGCTCCCGGTTCATCCCTAGTTTTTAGTAATTTTAATAGTGTTTTTGTACCTGACTCTGCGCGTTTTTTGCGGGTGAATTATAGCCGAACTGAACTGTTAAGAATCGGAGCGGATTTACCACAGGGCACAGCTGAAATCAGCAACGAACTCAAATCAGAGCTCGGAAGATTGGAGCTGTTAAGAACATCTTTCTGGAAGCAGATGCGCTCCAGGGGAAAGAAAAGGAAGCGGTGCTCCCGAGGAAAGAAGCGGGGCTGCCGAGCAGGAATTATGACGAGACTGCGGGCAGACGCTAAAACCGGGAGACCCCCGATGCCGGCTCTTTTTCTGTCTAACGTCCGCTCGCTGGACAACAAAATGGATCTACTTCGTTTGAGAGTGACCACGTCGGAGGAAATGAAGAGGTGCTCTGTGCTCTGCCTCACGGAAACGTGGATCTCTGAGGATACACCGGACTCTGTTTATGAGCTGGATAATAGACTCTTTTTCAGAACAGACCGGTGCACCGAGACTACGGGGAAAACACGAGGCGGTGGTGTTTGTATTTACGTGAACAAAGATTGGTGCACGAACTGTTCTGTGATCAAAAGGCTTTGTTCAGCTGCCGTGGAGTTGATCACAGTAAGGTGCTGCCCGCATTACCTCCCCCGCGACTATTCTGTAATTCTAATCAGCGCTATTTACATAGCGCCTGATGCTAATGACGCCCAGGGAGAAATTCATAACTTACTCACCTCGCTGTAGTGTAAATATCCTGAGGGGCTCTTCATTGTTTGTGGTGACGTCAATCACGTGGACCTTCAAGTCTCCCTTCCAGCCTTCAATCAGCACGTTTTCATAGTAACAAGAGGAAATAAAACGCTTGACCAAGTCTACACTAATGTAAAGGGGGCGTACACGGCGAAGACACGCCCACCGCTCGGAGCTTCCGATCACTGCTCTTTGATCCTGGCCCCAAGACAGCTCCCCCCACTCAGGCGCTCCAAGCCGGAACAAAGAGAGATAAGAGTCTGGCTTCAAGGCAGCACCTCCATGCTGAGAGACTGTTTTGAGAATACAAACTGGTCTGTTTTCAGGGAGGCAGCTACTGATGGGAGCTCAGTGGATCTGGAACTTTATGCTTCCTCAGTCCTGGGTTACATCAGCACATGCTCTGAAAATGTATCCATAAAAAAATATGTTAAATCTTACCCGAACCGAAAACCCTGGTTAAATAAAGAAGTCCGCGCCTTGCTAGCAGCCAGGGACACTGCATTCAAGTCCGGAGATACAGAGGAGCTGAGAAAGAGCAGGAAAGAACTGGAGGATGGCATTAAGAAGGCCAAGGCCACGTATGCACAGAGGATCGAGGGACAGTTCACCTCACAAGACCCACGGAGCATGTGGAAGGGTATTAAATGCATAACAGATTACAAAGGCAAGAACAAACAATGTCCCAAGGACCCATCTCTGCCTGATGCCCTCAATAAGTTTTATGCACGTTTTGATGATCCAAACAGACCAGCTAGCACCAGACTCACCTCATCACCAGATGAAGAGCATCTCAGAGTGACCGCAGCAGAAGTGAGAGGCAGTCTCAGAAAGATTAATCCTCATAAAGCAACCGGACCAGACAACATCCCAGGGAAAGTTCTGAAGGAATGTGCGGACCAGCTCTGTGAGGTGCTGGCTGACATCTTCACCACCTCACTTGCACTGGAGTCAGTTCCCACCTGCCTGAAGACCGCGACCATCATCCCAGTCCCAAAGAGCTCCACAGTGACTGGTCTGAATGACTATAGACCGGTGGCCCTCACCCCGATAGTCGCTAAATGTTTTGAGAAACTGGTCATGTCCCACATCAAGGCAACCGTCAACATCAACGAGGACCCTCATCAATATGCATACCGCGAGAACCGATCAACAGAGGACGCCATCTCTTCCGTGGTCCACACTGCTCTCACCCACCTGGATCAGAAGGACTCATACGTGCGTCTGCTCTTTGTGGACTTCACATCTGCCTTCAACACCATGATCCCCCAAACTCTGATAGACAAACTATCTACACTTGGACTAAGCCCCTCCATTTGTAACTGGGTACTAGACTTCTTAACAGACAGACCACAGTCCGTGAAGATTCACAACTTCTCCTCCTCCACCATAACCCTCAGCACTGGCTCTCCTCAAGGATGTGTGCTGAGCCCCCTTCTGTTCACTCTGCTCACATATGATTGTACAGCCACACTTCCAGGCTGTCATATTGTTAAGTTTGCAGATGATACAGCGGTGGTGGGATGCATCACAAACAATGATGAGTCCAGCTACAGACAGGAGGTGGAACACCTGGAGAGCTGGTGCAAAGAGAATAATCTTCACATGAATGTGAAGAAGACAAAGGAGATGATTGTGGACTTCAGAAGGAACAAACACACCCATGCCCCACTGAAAATAGGTGGATCTGCAGTGGAAGTGGTCTCCAGCTACAAATACTTGGGTGTACACTTGAATGATAACCTCAGCTGGAGCAACAACACCACCAGCCTGATCAAGAAAGGTCATCAGAAGACTCTACTTCCTCAGACGACTGAGACGAGCTGGTCTGAGCAGCCCAGTTCTCACCTCGTTCTACAGGTGTGCAGTGGAGAGCGTCCTGTGCTCCAGCATCAACGTGTGGCATGGAGGCTGCACAGTTGAAGAGAGGAAAGCTCTACAGAGAGTGGTGAAGGCTGCACAGAGGTCTGTCGGAGTCAGTCTCCCCACCATCACAGACATTTACACCTCCAGATGCAGGAAAAGAGCCACCTGCATCATGAAAGACCTCACTCACCCAGCACACTCACTCTTTGCCCCACTCCCCTCAGGACGGAGGTTGAGGAGCATCAAATGTAGAACCACTAGACTGAGGAACAGCTTCTACCCTGAGGCTGTTAGACTCATGAATAAATAAAAATAAAATAAAATAAACACTGCAAAATATCACATTGTGCTGATGTAAAGGGGTTAAGGGGGGGTCAGTTTAATACTGACCTCCTTTTTACCTTAATTTACTTATTCAGATTGAATAGTAATTTCACGGATTCTCTTCTTTTTCAGTTTATTCAATATTTCTGTGATCTTTATGATGGATAAATAAACAGAGCCATTAAGTGACAATGGACACGTTAACTTAGTTTGATATGTCAAAGAGACACTATCATTTATTTAAAATAAATCAACTAAATTAACACCATTACACTTGATTGACATGATTTCACTTTCTTTCAATTTAAAACGTCAGCACACTTAAATTCAACACAACAGACATAAATATTGGATGTTAACATATTTAGTCTGTGGGCTCTTTTAGCTTAAAAATATAGTTTCCAGCTTAGGTTGAGAGGGAAAAGAAATAGGAGGAAAGATTTAAGAAGAAAATTATCCTGAGCATGAGACCAGAGTGACACTTTTCATCCGACTTCTGCTAAAATCCAGGTACGTTTTGTAAACAGCTCCTTTACCTTTTGACGACCGCCCGGTAAGAGGGAAGACACCAGCCTTCAGATGCACAGAGTCCTTTAGTCCCAGCACGTCCAAAACTGGTTTTAGTTTACGTTTCAACGTCTCCTGGCTTCCGCGTTGGTCATCAGAGAATATGTCAGCTTCAGGCCTCTGACTTCAAGATAAACTTATTCCAGGAGGGAATAAACAAAGTTTTTGAGCTCGGCTTGTTCGAAGTAGACTCATAACAGCCTGTTATCAGTCCTTAGCTGAAGACGCCGGTCGTTAGCTCTTGACCACACGTGTCCAGCTCTTGGGAAAGTTCACATCTCTTTGGAAGTTCCCAGCAACTCTCTGGCGCGTTCTCGCACAGTTTAGAACTTAAAGAGCAGGCACAAAGAGAGGAGTTCACTTGTCTTATCAGAACCCAAGGTTACAGCAGCAGAGGGAAATTGTTTAGGAAAAGACAGAGCAGCTGGAGCCTTGTTCATGAAAAACACGGATTAAACTGTCTTCTTATTTCTAAACAAAACAGTCGGGTCTCTGTGACCCGCAATTTCACCTTTAACATAGCAGTGAACACAGTTTAACTCTCACAGAATAACACAGCTTAAAAAGCACACATCATGAAAATGACAAAAGTTATTCTTTTGATCACATTAGAATAAAATCAAAGATAGAAATAGTCTCTTTTGGTGACTATATTTATCAGATTATAGCTAAATGAATGATTTTGTAGTAAATGTCTTGCTTTACTGAGTGGTCAGTAAAGGTCATCACTGGACAGTTCAAAAGTACACAGGTGTCTTAAAAGTGGACAAGGTCATGTCCACTACATCTCCCCCCTTTTGGAAGCCATCGCCAGTCCTTGGGGATGGGGTCCAACACGAAAGGAAACCTTGAACTGTCTTTGATCTTGAAGTAATCCAGCAAGTGGAAAAGAAAAATCAAAAATTATAATCCCATAAAGTTTTTGGAAATTTCATACTGTTCAGAGGTAATCCCATTGCGAAAAGCTTTTACTCCTTTGGAAAACAAAGTCTGTTAACTCCTGGAAAACAAAGTCTGCGATCCTTTGGGAAACAAAGTCTTATAATCCACAGCGGTAATTCCATAGCAGTAATTCCACAACGATTAGTTTTGTTGATTGATCAGCACCAATTGTTTTCATAATCAGCATGTAGAGGGGATCCCTCGATTGACGCAGAGGAGGCGACCCTTGGATGGAGGTTGAAGACCAAGCGTTGGAGCTGCAGGTCCCACATCGAAGGTTGTTGGCTGGTTGGTTTCCAGTCAGTGCCACTCTGGTTCTATGTGTCATGCAATTATGTGGATTTTTAAGGTGGGCTTATGATTGGGATTTTACATTAAGCCTTACCTATATGCACCTGGTATGTAAGCTATCATGGTTTAGAACAGCTACACTTACCAATTAAGGGGTGGATCAATTCTGTAAATTAGATATAGGGATCTATACCTATAAAATTTTGGAGGGCTTCTGTAACGAAGGCCTCTAATTCCAAACTATTCCTCCATTCATTACTTAGTTTAGGTTAAACTAAAATAAAAATGAAATATAGTTTGATCTAAATGTCTGTTGTCTTTTAGACGAACGACGTAGGATTTGGTATTCCTAATAAATTTTGAAGTCTATGGCGAGACTCATCAAAATAAATAGACAATCTAGAATAGAAACGATCGAATCGGTTCAATTTAGAAATTATGAGACCAGTGTAGTTTATTGTACCTTAAGTAGCTTTAAACTACATTGACTCTTCGACGATTGGGTTTTAACAAAACGAACTGCATGTTGGCATAGTTAAATCCATATCATTCATTAACCCATGTTAATACAAAACCTTTTTGGCTGGGAGTGTTCAGAAACAAACAGTATCTCAACTAATGACAACAGTAATGACTAAACAACAAGGAAACAACGTTTCACTGCTTCGACACACTCTTGTCGTCAGATTCCAGTACGCTACCCACGCTGCCCACTCTCGGTTTCCTGTCGTTTAAGAATTTCGCCTTAGGTGCGCGACTTTTCTTATAACCGTCTAGTTGGGCTTGAAGCGATTGGACCTGGCGGAATAGAATCGCAACTATACCGGCTAGACCGCTAACTACAATGGAAAGCATTACTATCACGACTATGATTAGCGTGTCAGCGCTGGACCATGCGTAAGTGATGGGTGGAAGCGGAGTTCTGGTTTCAGATTTGAGAGTCTTTAGAACCTGGTCTATTTGTTCTACATCGACGATTTTAGTTCCTTCGAATAGGATTTGCTTTACGGTACCGGGGTCTATCTGTAGGCTCATGTTTGCGAGGTACTCAGGGTATTCTAGAGTCGTTTCCCACCGTTCAGGATCGAGATAGTAAAGCGTCAGATCACCAATGTGTATGGTTTTTCCTTTTGGGACTCTAATCCACATTGTTTTATCTGGTAGATTCAAATGTCGAATGGACCCGGGGCGATCAAAGACCATGACTGCATTTCTGTCGGGAGTGTTGACCAACCACCGCGACCCAATCCTTTCTGCTTGGGCAGCAGTGACCAGGTGGCGCGGGGTTATGGTCGTTGAACACTTTGAGTTCTTTAGAATCGGGGTGATTCCGCAAATGCCTGCGGCATGATTCCACATAAAAGGTCTACTTGTACACAGGTAGTGTATCTCGTGAGTGAGGGTACACATCTGGAGGTTTGGAGCTAGATAGGTTGTGGGGTCGCTTTCGTGATAAGCAACCACTTTTGGAGTATGGATTTTGATGTGATTCTCACCATTCCAATTTCCGACATTAATGACATCTTTCAGTCTGTAAATGTTGTCCATAGAGACGATAGGTAGATTGATAATGAACCCGAATTCGCATTCTCGATGATCAACATAAATCGGGACCGCGCTACCGAGAGTGTAAGCCAGTTGAGCCTGGATTGATCTCACTTTTTCTTTTGTAGCGGTGTTAAGGATGTCTGTTACCATGTCTAGAGAGACTAGATAGGGCGGGATTCTGCCTGTAACTAGCGCATCGACTGATGAGCTGATATCTCTAAGCATGTCAGCAAGGATACTATCTATCGCATGTGCGAAGGCATAGTCCCATTCTACCTTGCGTTTTAGCTCATTAACCATTTGTGCGACGACCTTGATTTCTTTGGTGTGAGTGTTCAACACTAAGACGGTCTTCTGAACCGTTTCGGTCACGTGAGTTAACTGTGTTTGTTGCCGATCCATTTGTGTTCTGATCCATGGGAATTCCTTCTGTATGTCATTAACGTGTTGTTTTAAGGACGTTATGCTGACACTGTTGATTGTAGACAGACCTAAGCCAAAAAGAGATCCAATGGCGGAGGCAGCATTGAGAAGCCCACTAAGGACACTCTTTTTTCGTCTACGCGTTCCGCTCAGCTCTTGTTGTGTGAGGGTGAACTTACGTAGCTGCTTTAACATGTGTCGGGTTTGACCTCTTGCATTCTGGATTGGTAAAGTGTACCATGTTTCGTTAGTCCATTCGTCTTTGATTTTGATGTGCTGATTGATCACCGTTTGGGGATCGAAGCGGACGAAGACCTTCCGAGTGTACAGCTGACAATCTGTGACGAGCAGTCCGGGTTGGTCCCTAAGACTGATGCCTGAGGTGGGTCCAAGGGTCACAACCTCAGCCTGTCCTTCTTGGATGGTTCCCAAGAGGGTGAAGATTACTAGGAGTGATTTCATCGTGATCCTATGGAGACACAAAAAGATAGGTCTTAGCTTTTTAATAACAAATGGCACGTTAGATCCTGTTGATTTAAACGTTTGTTAAGATTAGTTTTTTGTTGTGGGTTCTAGGCTTAGCGTTTCTAAGTTCAAATTGGACAATGCGACTTATAGGGTGGGAAATACGGTAGTTCAAACCTGATTAGTTTATCTACTATCTTGTGTTTGGACGACCTTATTATCCCATGAAGTCGGTGAGTTTGTGAGATCTTTGTCTTTTGTGGAGTCATTGAACGCCTTGTAAGGTTTGATCTGATTTCGATGTACCCATTTAGCAATTGGCTCTTTGCGGCCTTTGCTGATTTTGATTTCGTAGACGACTGAGGACACTTTGTCTGTTATCAGATGAGGTCCAGTCCACCTGGGCATTAGTTTGCGGGCGAGAGTTCCGGTCTCGGACCCTCCTTTCCCGGTTGCTGGGGCGAACGTATAGTACCAGACTCTGTCTCCCACTTGGAGTTCATTGTGAGAGGCCTTCTGGTCGTAGTACGCCTTACGTCCTTCAGCGGATTTTTCCAGGTTTTTCTGGGCGAAAGCAAAAGTGTTTCTGAGGTGTACATTCAAATCTTTCATGTATTGTTGTGTAGTGTAGGCTGTTGCCATGGCGGCGTCGCCTGGTTGGTACAACAGGTGTAGAGGGAGAGTCATTTGTCGACCGGTCATCATCTCGAAGGGAGAGATGCCAGTTGATGTGTGTGGAGTGGCTCTTATGGCCATGAGGACCAGAGGGAGTTTCACGTCCCAGTCCTTGTGGTTTGCAGCCACGTATTTCTTCAAAATACTCACCACAGTTCTGTTTGCTCTCTCTACTTGGCCTGAAGCCTGTGGGTGGTAGCCGACATGAAAGTTGGCCTTGACGCCTAGCGTCTTCCACAGTTCTTTCATCACTTCACCTGTGAAGTGTGTACCTTGGTCTGAGTTCACCCTAAGGGGAAGTCCAAACCTTGAGAATATATGATTCATTAACAACATAGCAGTAGTTTGTGCTGTGTCGTTAGGAGCTGGTAGGCATTCTACCCATTTGGTGAATGCACAGGTTACCGTGAGAAAATATTTATTTCCTCTAGAGCTCTTAGTGAGTGGTCCAACCCAGTCGATCTGGAGGTCAGACCATGGGAATGCAATGCCTCTGCTTTGCAGTGGTGCTCTGTGAAGTGGTCTGGTTGGCTGAAACTGGCCACAGACCACGCACCCTTCAATGTAGTCCTTGACATCCTTTTTCATTCCAGGCCAATAGGCAATTTGTTTTAATGCCGTCAGCGTGGCTTTATCTCCTTTGTGTCCTGCGGACGGGAGATCATGGGCATGGACTAACATTACCCCCCTTTGGTCATGGGGAACCACGAACACAGGTGAGGACGTTGGTCCATGAGCGAAAGTTAAGATGCCCTTGATTAGTTTTAGCTGTTTGCGCAGCTGATAGAGGACCTTAAGGTCTGGATCGGAATCCAGGTCGTCTTTAGACGGACTATTTTTGTTCGGATCAGTCAGGTACAGTATCATGGAGTTGATAGCAGGATCCGACTTCTGTAGTTGGATGATGTCTGGGTCAGTCAGTGCAGGTCGTACAGAGACTGCGTTGTCAGCAGGTCTGGCTGCGGCCTGTGCACGTGTGACTGCCATAACTCTGACTGAAGGTTGTGTTGGCAGAGTCTCGATTAACCAGGAGGGGTCGAAGGACCATAGAGGACCTTCGTCGGCTCCTTCTTTGGCTAAGGAGTCTGCAATGTCATTGTAGTGCTTGTCATCGCCTGGGACTCTAGAATGCCCTGGAACTTTCTTCCAGTAGATCTGTAAGTCGTGTGATGTCACCAAGTGATCACACGCTATGAAAAGCTCTTTGTGTTTGACCACTTTTCTGTCGCTTGTTAGGAAACCGTTCAGTTTCCACACAGCGAGGTGACAAGCGAAACTCAAACGAGCATAGTTAGAGTCAGTGCAGATGACTAGCGTCTTGATGGAGTGTGCTACTACCATCTGGAGAGCTATTAGGATCATGATCACGACAATCTCAGCGTACCGAGAAGTCTGAGAGCCTGATTTGTAGCTGAAGGTGATCTGCTCTTGGTCTTG
>JBBPBX010018637.1:34440-45365 GCA_038048925.1 Garcialebias charrua | reverse complement strand
GCCCTCTCGTTGTCACAAGCCGAGTTTCCCACCAGCTCCAGGATTTCAGCGGTCAGGCACTCGGGCACCGCCTCCAGGTTGACGGGAATTTGTCCATGGCGCCTCCTTTTCAACTCATTTGGGATTTCAATCAATCAATCAATCAATTTATTCACTCGATTAAAAAAAAATCATCAGTTTACAAACACATTCTCTGACAACATATATTTACACGAGTGAAGAGGGAGCAGGAAGAAGAAAATCTTGTATAGACCTGCCCCCTTTCTCAATAATTACAAAAATGTCATGGCCGTATACATTAAATTAACAAAACAAGTTGCAAACAATATCTAAACAATAACATACATAACAATATACCACTGTTCCCATTAACAACTCAAAAGTGTATAAGAGTTAATCGTTCTTTTTTTATAAAGTGTTTTGAATTGGTTTATTGTAGAGCAATTTTTAAACTCCTCATCCAAACTGTTCCATAGTTTTACTCCATGCACCGAAATGCACATTTGTTTTAAAGTAGTACGCACAGTTTTACTTTTGAAATCATACTTCCTTCTGTTAGTTCTATCACAAGAGCTTAAGACAAAGAACTTTTGTAAATTAAATGGCAATAATCTCTTTCTAGCTTTAAACATTATCAATAACAAGAAAGTTAATTCTCAATAGTCCAGGTATCAAATCCGCTCATTCTCAATCAGTTCATCTGGACAGTTTCTTTTTAGCAGAAACGTTTCACCCTCACTCCAGAGGGCTTCCTCAGTCAGAGTAGTCCAAAGCACACTGAAGTTAACCCACCAAGTAAGCAACTTATGTGGACCAACCAGTTTGCTGTAGCCAAGATTGCCAAGACTGAGGAAGCCCTCTGGAGTGAGGGTGAAACGTTTCTGCTAAAAAGAAACTGTCCAGATGAACTGATTGAGAATGAGCGGATTATCAATAACATTTTTAAATCAACCAGATCCTTTAGTTTCAAGATATTTGATTGAATAAACAATTTATTTGTGTGTTCTCTGATGTCCACTTTATAAATAATTCTCATAACTTTCTTTTGTATGACGGATAACGGTTTAGTGTTGGTTTTATATGTGTTGCCCCATACCTCTATACAGTATGTCAGATATGGAAAAACAAATGAATAATATAATGTCTGTAGTGTTGACAGCTCTAAAACATGTTTTACTTCATTTAGAAGTCCAATACTTTTGCATAGTTTTAATTTTATGTATTTTATATGCTTTTATATGGATTTAATGCTGAAGTTGAAGTATTTCAGCTTTTGAGATGTTAATCAGCTGCTCCTGGTTGTTTAAAAAAAAACACATTGTTGCCATGGTTACACATCATAACAAATGCCCAAAAGTAAAAAGGTTTCAGTTAAAATACCGGTACTTCCAACTGCACAGCATCTGATACCAGAGGAAATAACAATCCGAAAAAAGTGATTTACATCCAGAAAAAGAGGAATTAAAGTTCTAAAAAGCAATAACTCAGAAAGAATGTAACAGAGCTGCTCCAACATGCAGCCACCTTGAACAGCTCTGTTCTAGAACTCTGTAGATATTCACCTGCTTCTTTTTCATTTATCTGGTTGACTGAAATGTCGTTTTTAAAAGTCTCATGTTTTAGTCAGAATCAGAAGTAGAGGTAGAGTGTAAGGAGGTAAAATTGAGATCTATTGGGTTTATGAACCTTGATAATAAGTTCAGTGGACTGTAACCATATGTGGACAAACAAACATCTCAAGCTTTTCAAGGGAGGAGCACTAAAGGAAGCACCGTGCTTCAGCTCCTCTCAGCCAATTGCTCAAAAATGGCCAATTTCCTGTCTAGGATGTGTGTTCTCACATTTTTATCATCCCCTGCTGTAGTTATCTAGTTGCACTTAGGGTCATCCGTCATTGATGCTGCGTTTAGAGGAAGCCGATGTGCAGTAAAACTGACGGACGGCCTTCTGCATGACTGAAGACGTATGAGACGTGCAGGCGGGGTAGTGAGGCTTCTTTTTATATTGTATTTTCAGCGTTGTCATAAGGTGCCAGGAGAAAAAAACAGTATAACTCATCATGCTCATGACTGAATAAAGCATGATCAATGCGCTGACTCAATCCTTAACTTGACTTTTTCATAGTTTTTATTTGTTTTTGTCTGTTGTGAGCTTGGTGTTGTGTTTGAAGTCACCAGAGGGAGGAAGAAACAGGTTTTGGCAGCGTTACTGCTAGGTCAGCACCGCAAGCACTACTATACCCCTCCCACCGTGAGAAAATGGGTTTACTTACGTTATTTACAGCAAATCATATTTCCTTCCCATAGGGAGCAGTATGTTCTGCTCTTGATGCAGGATAACACTTGGACCAGAGCACAAGGAACCATTCACACCCACAACCAAAGGTGGGCGGATGAACGCTAGGGAGCGCTAAAGCGCTAATCCACTTACAGTGGACCTAAACTTTTTGTCAGCGTTTTTGTGAATTGACTAACTTTTATAATTCATAAGCGGATTTGTGCTATTTTTATTTAAAATGCAGTACCGCTAATAACTAATTATCTATCAGTAAAAACCAATAAACTTATTTACAAGCTCTTATGCTGCTTGTTTTACCTTTTTCCCCACCGTAAGAGCAGAGAGGAGGGAGGGTTGGAGGGGGGAGGGGGGGGCAGAGCGGAGAACAGACTCGGATCTACCATGTAGGTAAATGATGCCGTTGCCTGGGGATCCCATCAGCATGGGGCCCCGGCCCCGCCGCGCCCCGGCCAGTCACCTACATTCCTAACATTGATCCTGCTTGTTAATCTACATCCATCCATCCATCCATCCATCTTCTTCCGCTTATCCGGGGTCGGGTCGCGGGGGTAGCAGCCTAAGTAGGGAGGCCCAGACTTCCCTCTCCCCAGCCACTTGGAGCAGCTCCTCCGGGGGAATCCCAAGGCGTTCCCAGGCCAGCCGAGAAACATAGTCCCTCCAGCGCGTCCTGGGTCTTCCTCTGGGTCTCCTCCCGGTGGGACATGCCCGGAACACCTCACCAGGGAGGCGTCCAGGAGGCATCCTAACCAGATGCCCGAGCCACCTCAACTGGCTCCTCTCGATGTGGAGAAGCAGCGGCTCTACTCCGAGTCCCTCCCGGATGACTGAGCTTCTCACCCTATCTCTAAGGGAGAGTCCAGCCACCCTGCGGAGAAAACTCATTTCAGCCGCTTGTATCCGAGATCTTGTTCTTTCGGTCATAACCCAAAGCTCATGACCATAGATGAGGGTGGGAACGTAGATCGATCGGTAAATTGAGAGCTTTGCCTTTTGACTCAGCTCTCTCTTCACCACGACAGACCGGTACAGCGCCCGCTTCACTGCGGACGCTGCACCTATCCGCCTATCGATCTCACGCTCCAGTTTTCCCTCATTCGTGAACAAGATCCCGAGATACTTAAACTCCTCCACTTGGGGCAGGAACTCCCCCCCGACCCAGAGAGGGCATGCTACCCTTTTCCGGCTCAAGACCATGGCCTCGGACCTCGGACTTATTAATCTACATTTAACATAAAAATAATTATAGTTACGATGAAAACAATCATTAAATAAGCAATAAAAAAAACGGTTGATTTCTTTATCCCCCTACTAAAAATGGACTATTCCATCTTGACATCTTCCGGGTCATAGTTGAACTCAGGGGCTAATTCTGTGGCTAGCTGGCTGCGCTCGGTGTCTTCATAAATCCGTAAAGAACCCCGCTGTTTCAAGCCAAATTAACGTGGCCGGATGATTTTATTGTGTGTTTTGTGATGACCATTCGACGGTGAGTCGTTATTTTCATGTATTTTAGTTACTTTTCATTAAATCTGTTGACTACCTATAGACGCTAACTCTGTGTCTGCCGGCTGGTTGTGCTGGGTTACTAATGGATAAATCCGTAGAGAACCCCGCTGTTTCAAGCCAAATTAACGTGGCCGGATGATTTTATTGTGTGTTTTGTGTCGACCATTCGACGGCGAGTCGTTAGTTTCATGTATTTGGGTTACTTTATGTATAAATGCGGTGGCGACACACCCGTGTATTTGAGATTTAAACGTGGTTTTAGGGATTAAAAGATCATTCTATTTTTTGTTAATTTCGTGGCCGAATAGAATATATGTACGTAAAGTATTAAATAAATCCTTTGATTTTTGTAATTTCATCCTTTTAGGATCATTTTTGTTACTTTTCAGTTGGCAGTGTAGTGCAAATATTGATAACGCTGCCGGCTATATATAAATATATATATATATATATATATATATATATATATATATATATATATATAATTTAATATAGAAATATATAAATAGCGGATTAGATTAGCTTCCCCTAATTTTCATAAGACATTTGTGCTTTTGAAATTGTGGACCTAAAAAAATTAATAAGCGTTTTAGAAATTGTGGAACTAATTTTTTAATTAGCGGTGCCCAGCTTTGCCCACAACCAATAAGCCCCCCATTGCACCCAAGTTCGGAGCTGATTGATGGGAATGCAGGTTGAATGCTGCATGCGTCTGCAGACTCTGGAACAAGCTTTACATTTCCTCATGAGCAAGCATCAATTAAAGAAAGGTAAAGTTTATGACGTCAAAGTTCAGAATTTAGGCTCATTCCACACCAACTACTTCAACATCCTGATGATGATTAATATGCTGGTAGAAAACTCTAACAAGGTTGATTCGGGTCCTCTGGACAAAAAAAACATTTAACCGAGAAATATGACAGTACATTTTCAATTAAATATAATCTAACGCAATTGTAAATTAATTGATGTGAAGTATTTTCTTTGGTTTTTGTGTGTGTAGATTATACTCCTTTGTTTGAAGTGTAGCCCTGAAACATCTCCATTAGGAAAGCAGGGTACATTTGTTCTAGCCCTTGCTATTTGTCACAAAGAGAAATGAGATCTTCACCACATGACATGAATCCACATAATGTAGGAGAAGAGAGAAAGAATGGAATTGGATTGTAGGAATCATAGCAATCTTTTTTTTTCCTCTTATAAAACAAAGACAAGTGTCATTAATTTTAATATCTGCCACAGTTTTAGTTTTATTCTTTACATCAAGGTAAAGAAAGTCAAAGCTCTTTTCCATAAACCAGAGATTACATTCTGCTGTGCAGGATAACTGCTATGTACCACATCAGAAAGAGGGATTCACCTTCTGCATAGTAACAAAGAAAGGACACCTCTCAGCAAGTTCTAATCAGAAAAGTTCCTGCTGGAATGTGCACTCCACCGTGCACACACAGCCTCCATAACTTTACCTGTGAATCATGCATATTACCTGCTGCATGAGCTGCATCCATGGAGAAGAATGTGGAGTTAGACATCCTGAGATGTACTAAAGTGCTGTTTAGTTGATGTTCATGAATCAGTTTTTTTAACCAGATTTAAACTGGTCCATGTGATAAAACGTGCCAAGAGATCATTATTCAAACTCTCAGATAAGCAGACTCAGTAGCTTTAAAGGCTAAAATCTTCTTTTTAAATCTGCTTTAGCCTAAATTTGATTAGTACTTTTGTTATTTTGTTTGTCAAAGTACTTTGTGATTTTCATCTTTTGAAGAGCTATATACTGTATTCGTCGGACATTAACACGCTCCTGTGTATAACACGCTTTGTCCAATTATTGCCAATATATTTGAATATAATTTTAAGCAGGGCAAACGAGGCGCTCACGCGTCGCATAGCGGTGACGCATAATAGATGCGTAGTAAACATATAATATTATATTATATACGTATTTTTCAAATATATTGGCAATAATTGGACAAAGCGTGTTATACACAGGAGCGTGTTAAAGTCCGACGAATACAGTATATAGCTCTTCACAAGATGAAAATCACAAAGTACTTCGACAAACAAAATAAAATGTATAATATAATACGCTTCGGTGTATACTACGCATCTATTATGCGTCACCGCTACGCGACGCGTCAGCGCCTCGTTTGCCCTGCTTAAAATTATATTCAAATATATTGGCAATAATTGGACAAAGCGTGTTATACACAGGAGCGTGTTAAAGTCCGACGAATACAGTATATAGCTCTTCACAAGATGAAAATCACAAAGTACTTCGACAAACAAAATAAAATGTATAATATAATACGCTTCGATGTTTACTACGCATCTATTATGCGTCACCGCTACGCGACGCGTCAGCGCCTCGTTTGCCCTGTTTAAAATGGCGGCCACAGAAGCGTCAGCACGGAAGGACTTTACTTTACAAGATTAAAACGGTAAAAACTATTATTTCTTTGCTGAGAAAAAAATATATTTCTTAGCTGACGTTATAGCACAAGGGTTCCCGAGCTTAACCGTTCCTCAATCCTTAGCGGACAAAAGTGGTACAGGTAGTCCCCGACTTACGAGCGAGTTCCGTTTCAATGAGGCGCTCGTAACACGGAAATCTCGTAATTTGGAACGGCCGCCACGTGTCTCGTAAGTCCGGAATTTCGCTCGTAAGTTGGAACGGTTTTGCTAGCGCGACTACAAACACTCGTTTTTCATCGAAAAACTGCTTATGAGTGCATAAAAATGATCGGAAACGTGTGTCCACATGTTTAGCTAACGAACTGTGGTGAAAAAACACAGAAAAACTCAGTATTTTTTGCGTTTTTTCCAAAAATTTGCCAGCTCGTAAGTCTGGATCCTCGTAAGTTAGAGCGCTCGTAAGTCGGGGACTACCTGTACTGCACATTTTTTGGCCATAATGAAAAACGGCGAATCAGAGCCAAAAATGGGTGTAAAAATATGGGGAAAAAATCCATAAATAATACGCTTCGGTGTATAATACGCAGGACATTCAAATGAGCAAAAAAACTGTGTGTTATAGACCGACAAATACGGTAAATAAAGTTTTACTTACGAGACAGTTTTAGGAACTCACACACATTGTTGCTCCCATCAGTGTGTGACAAATTAGACTCTTGGTGTGTTTTTTAATGACAGTGTTATTTTCAACAGGCTGTGGGGAATGGTGGCATAGAGAAGTGATTGGAAGGTCGCCGGTTCGACTTCCCATACCAACATACACACCTGCCTCCACCCTCATTTGCTCCACTCTGGGCCCTTGAGCAAGGCCCTTAACTCCCACCATCTGCTCCCCTGGGCGCCCTAGATAGCAGCTCCCTGCTCCACATGGAGGGCTGTGGTAGCTCGGTGTTCTGTGGTTGAATCAGGAAGGACATCTGGGGGGAAAATAACTGCTAAGACTTTGCGCGAGACACTTCACTGTGTCGACTCCTGAAGAAGGGAGCAGCAGAAAGAAAATATATTTTTATTTTATTTTAAAGATGCTGCCCTGCAAAATTTTAAAATGTGGTATTTTAGTACATTTGAAACACCGTGTCTCCATTTTCCTGTTCTGAAAAATAAGAGCTGATTAAAAAAAAACTATTGACTGAGGCAGTGTATTTTTATTTTTTATTTTTTTTCCCCCTTTGACACCTACAAAATAATAATTTGTCATGCCTTGGAGCAGTGCGTCATTCTTTGTCTTATTAAAAACAATTTCACATCACATTAAAATTTATCAAAGGATACATTCACACCTACCTTTTGAAATCAGAGAGGATAAACTGCAAATATCTGTTTGTGTTTCTGAAAGAATCGGTGTAAACTCTGTTCAGGCTGCCAGAACAAAAGACTTGACAACATAGAGCTGCCGGAACAGATGGTAAAAGCTCTTTCTGACTAATAGTCATTTAGACAGAATCCTTTCTGCCACATGACTTTTGAAGCACTTTGATAAAGGATAAAAGCCCAAAACTAAAGTGTTAACTGTTATTTAGGACAGTTTACATGTACAAGCTGGTGAAACAGGTGCATCAGTTAAAAGTAATCTATTTGGACTGATGTTTATGATAACAATTGTATCTTTGTGTGGATAAACAAGAATCCAAGAACTCTAAAAAAGCTAAGTCTGGTCCTCTGGACATTCAAAAAATAAAACAACACAAAGCAAAAAAATTGTAGAAACGTTTCGTCTTTCGTCCGAAAGACTTCCTCAGTCTGAGATGCTGTATTCAGCTCAGTCTTATAAATAGCACCCTCTCACAGTGGATCAACCAGTTGGCTGATGACAGCCTGAAACCAGCTGCTCACATGATCAAGGAGGACCATCAGCCTAACGATGGATCGTTAGCACCCTGATGGTTGTTTGCTATTCACAGAGGGCTGAGTGATACTAGCAATAACAGCATTGTAAGAGGGGGACAGTTGAACCCGGAGGCCTCCACCTCTGTTTAATGATGGACGGTTTCTTTTCACAAAGATGGCCTCCTTTACTCCTCTCTCAAACCATCGTTCCTCTCTATCAAGGATGTGAACATCTTCATCCCTGAAAGAGTGACCTCTGACCTGGAGATGAGTGTAGACCGCAGAGTCCTGACCTGATGATGTTGATCTTCTGTGCTGGGCCATCCTTTTGGCCAGTGGCTGTTTAGTTTCCCCGATATAAGACTGATCACCCTCCTGACACTGAACAACATACACAATATTACTCTGTTTGTGCCGGGGGACTGGATCTTTGGGATGAACCAGTCTTTGCCGTAATGTATTTTGGGGTTTAAAAGCCACTGGGACGTTGTGTTTAGAAAATAAACATCTCAGTTTCTCTGAAACTCCCGCAACATACGGAATGACCACTGGTCTGGGTCTGGGTTCCTTCTTTTCACCTGATGGCTGGCTGGAGTCCTGTTTGGGTTTCTTCTCTGCTTTCAGGAAGGCCCAGTTAGGATATCCACATTTCTCTAGAGCCTGTCTTGTGTGTGATTTCTCCTTCTGTCTGGCTCCTGAGTTAGTGGGGACACTGTCTGCTCTGTGATACAGAGTCCTGATGACTCCAGGAGGGTGATGGGAGTCAAACTGTAAATACTGGTCTGTGTGAGTGGGTTTGCGGTACACCTCAGTTTGCAAATTTCCTCTATCAGAAACTGAGACCTCACAGTCCAAGAAAGCCAACCTGCCATTTTTTACATCTTCTCGTGTGAACTTGATATATTTATCCACAGAGTTGATGTGATCAGTGAAATGTTGGACTTCCTGAGATTTAATTTTAACCCAGGTGTCGTCAACATACCTGAACCAATGACTTGGTGGTCTCCCTGAAAAGGACGTCAAGGCTCTCTTTTCTACCTCCTCCATGTACAGGTTGGCAACAATAGGAGAAACTGGAGACCCCATAGCACACCCATGTTTCTGCCTATAATATTGCTCCCCATATGTGAAGTTCATTCATTCATTCAACCTTTATTTATACAGGCTAGCCTCGTTGAGTCACGGGGACTCATTTACAAGAGGGACCTGTCTCACTCACACCAAACAACCATCCACTCTCACACTCACACCTAGGGTCAATTTAGAGTCACCAATCAGCCTAACATGCATGTTTTTTGGTCTGTGGGAGGAAACCGGAGTACCCGGAGGAAACCCACGCATGCACGGGGAGAACATGCAAACTCCACCCAGAAAGGCCCCGGACCGGGATTTGAACCGGCAACCTTCTCACTGAGAGGCAGCAGCTCTACCAGTTGTGTCACCGTGCTGCCCTAGTGTCTAGTGTCTTATGGGAGCTGCTGGTAATTGTGTGTCAGGAGACAAAGTGGGAATAAACAAGCAATCTGTGACTACTTTTATATTTTTTATTACAATGAGTAAAGAATGTTAGGAAATATATAATTCACAGTTTCCTCCTGGGATGAATGCCAGACATTGTTGTATCTATAAAATGTGAAAAAGTGTGTGAGACCTTGTTGTTTTAAACACAGAGCACAAAACTTCAGAGTTCAACATTAACAGATGATTCACGCCCAGGGGTTAAGTCAAGTCATTGTCATTCACACCACATGTGGGACATGTGGTGGAATTAAATTGTAATAATAAGCATATAATGTATGAATAATAGTTTTGCAGATAACAGTCAGACTCAAGGTTTTATAAAAATAAATACTTTTAATAATAATAATATAATAATAATAAATCAAAAGGCTGACAGGGCAGCAAACTCACAGAACCAGTGAACAGGAAAGAGGACAGACTGGCAGGATCAGACAGGATATACCCAACAATGCCACGACAAAGGACAAGACTCTCTGATAGACTGTATATACACACAGACAAGACTGGACATAATTACAAACACCTGGGAACACAAGGAGGAAATCAGTCTAAACAAATGAGGCAACACAAGGGTGCACAGACAAGGGATGCACACTAGATGGTGCCATCCCTACAACAACAACAACAACAACAATAATAATAATAATAATAATAATAATAATAATAATAATAATAATAATAATAATAATAATAATAATAATAATAATAATAATAATAATGATATATACTTAACAAATAAATAGTATGTAGAAACAACATTTTATATTAAAATTATTACAGGACAAAATCCACCCATTGACCTCAGTGCAAATTTTCCAATTCCTCATGAGGAAAACGTCACATGGATCATCAAGAGGATGTAGAGCAGCGGCATCTGAGCAAGAATATTAGCAAGGCGAACATTAATTTCCCAAAACCTCTAAAGACACAATTTTTACTTAGTTACATTTTCTGTAAAAAAAAAAAAAAAAAAAAAGGATTGTACATGTTGCTTAGTGCTTATTTATTTTTATTATGGTAAATGGTAAATGGAGCATATTTATATAGCACTTTCCAGCCCCCTATGAGGGGCCCCAAAGCACTTTACAGCACCAGCCATCCACCCATTCATACACACATTCATACACCGGTAGCGGTAGACTGCCATGCAAAGCGCCATCCAGTCCGGGAGCAACTCTTGCCCAGGGACACAACGACACATGGTGTGGGGAACCGGAATTCGACTATTATATATATATATATGTATGTATGTATGTATGTATGTATATATATGTATGTATGTATATATATGTATGTAT